>JXOV01007813.1:0-17158 GCA_001014945.1 Clogmia albipunctata | reverse complement strand
AAATAAATTAACACAAAATCGTAAAAATTCTTCGTTTTTCTGTAAAAATACATGTTGCGGCCTCTATGATAAATCACAAGAAAACGTAGTTCAAAACTGCTCCGATAGATGGGTTATTTTATTTTATACTAACAAATCACAGTTAAACCACGCCCTTCAAAACTGTCGATCATATAAATTTAATGGATTTCTTTTACGGAGGACACACTTTAATAAAAATAATAAAGAATTCTTTAAAGCACTTGTGCTATAATAACGACTTTGACAGAGCAAAATTGAGTGTCTTAATATCAATATTAAGCAACAAAAATGCATAAAAAATTACAGATCATTTTGTATTCGAGTTTAATACAAAATATGAGATATTGTCTTTTTCATATGCAAATTGTTCTTAAATTCTTTATAATCCTAATTGTACATCGTTGAAAATATAAATGAAGAAACATTTTATGAGATTCCATTGCTCAAGTACCATTAATTGTACAATAATCGTAAAATAAACTGACTGTACAAGATAACTACTGTTTGAAATGCATTAAATGTAATTTGTGGTTGGCAAAATAGCCAGTAAATTCTGCTGACCNTGAAATGCATTAAATGTAATTTGTGGTTGGCAGATTAGCCAGTAAATTCTGCTGACTACTTGACTATAATGCCAATTACTGTGAGTGTGTTTTTTGTTATTATGCAGATGGATAATTCGAGTCCCAAAAGTGTGACTGGCTTGCCTTATCTGGACAAGGCAGGTCTCGTCAATTATCTGCACTCTAATGGCCGACCCTGAAAACCCGATGACCAAGCGTTTATATTGGTTTTTGCAAAATTGCAGCAATTGTTAAGAGGTCCATTAATTCTGTTTCGATGTAATGTGTCACATTGTTATGTGGACAGAGTCTTTGAAAGGATCGCCGAGATCACAATCGGAGTTCTGTGTGCTGGCTTGTTTATAGCTCACTATAAAAGTGGGTCACACTTGCAATTTATTGTTTATCCATTATTTTGTTTGTTTACTTTTTTAATAAAGTCAATTATGACTTGGTTATTGTCGGGTATTCCAATGCTTGACGTCTCACAATAAGAAGTATTTAATATCAAGTAATAGTAATTGAAAGGGATATTGCAGCTCTTAAACTTTTATTACTTCTTAGAACAATAAAATTCAAGTACATCTCGCTTAGACTGTTATGTAAAATAAATCTCTAATCTCTTTTTTTAGACTGTTATGTACTTGACCAATATATTCTAGAACAATTAATAGTTTCATTATTAAAACTAGATAAGAATATTATATTTATTATAAGTGTTATGATTAACCCTAACCAATCCAGGACGACTCTCAGGAAACCACTTTTATTTGTAATTAAGAAAAATATTGTATTACAAAATTAAACCTTAAATACACAAATTACATGTTATTTGTTTCGTTTTTTAAAGATCGGGCTAGTTCTACACCTGTAAATTGTTGATCGAACTTATTATTTTTATTACTATACTAACACGATGTACAAAATTTTATATACATTTCGTTTTTTAACGAGGAAACGAATGTGAAATACGGCCGTTATGAGAGTTTTTCATCGTTTCTGAGATAAAAACGGATTTTGTACCCGAGTAAGACATAATTTTTGTTGCATTTTCTCGTAAAATTGATTTTAAAAATTTTTTGCCGTTATTATGGTGTCTATTTGAGACCATTGGTTCGATTCCTAGGCGGGTAGGAATGACCGGATCCTTTTTCAACTGGTATATGTGACTAATAATACACTAAAAACAAATAGTCATGAAAAGTCTAAACCCGTTGGTTGAGGTTAAGACTCCCCATTTTCCTTACAGGAATTAAAAAGGGAAATTTATTATGGTGTGATCGGTTTTTGGTTACTATTTTACCGTTAAAACGGACTGGATTAAAAACTATATAGTATTATTCTCTAAATGGCGCCGAAATATTGACATAGAAACAAATTTATTCTTTTTTTTTTATTAACTAGTAATACTACTGCGAAAAGTGAAGCATTGTGAAACTCAAATGTGGAAATCAATAAGAAAATGGAAAAATCGAGTCTTTACAATTTTTTAAAGTAAAAACCGCAGTTTGCGTGCGCCAAAGTACTATTTTAAAAATCATTGTTACAAAAATATAACATAAATTTTAAAGATAGATGCAAATCAGTTTTCTTCGCAAAAATAGATTGTAATGTTACAGAACATTGTATGCAAATTATATAATCAATGGCACTTTACCAGCATCGTTCCATTTTAACCTACGTAACAATCAGGTGACAATTTTTTTTTCTTGTCTGGAGAAGTACAACGTTACAAGTGGATGATTAATTTTTATTCATTACGAAATCAGCCAAAACAACAAAATTCAATTCGGATTTGGGTTGGTTAGANAAAAAAAATTACTCATAATAAAAAAAAACCTTTAGTTCACACATTCCTAACATAAATAACTATTTCTTGTCTGGAGAAGTACAACGTTACAAGTGGATGATTAATTTTTATTCATTACGAAATCAGCCAAAACAACAAAATTCAATTCGGATTTGGGTTGGTTAGAGTTAGGGAGGACACTAAAACTGTTTCAATCATAACAAACGTGTAGAAATTTAAAAGATATAAATGTGGCGAGAACTAAAGAAAAAAAATTAAATTCTAATTAATTAGAAAAAAATTGGTAAAAGACAACAGTTCAATAAACTTAAATGTGGCAAATATTAAAATATCATTTAATTTTATTCAAACTGTACTTTTTAATGGCCTTGTAAGAATTTAAAAATGCAAATTATTTTTTTACTGATTGTTTGCCAAACTAAAATAAAACAGAGAATTGAGATTCCAGAATGATGACATCAGCCTTAAAGAAAGATTATTCTTATAATTAAACACAATTACAAGTTAATGTTATGTTATAATATTGTTCTTCAGTAGCAAAGTAGCTGTAAAGATGAATATTATCGAGACAACATCGAGTACATTTCATGTGAATAGCTAATATCAATAATATTCCTAATTAAATGTGTAAAATTGCATTTAACTTTAACAAAAGATCAACAAAGTGTGAAAAGGAGTAATTAACTATGATAAATAACTAAATAGTTTTCCTTCTAATGAAGTAATTTTCTTAATCATAAATCTACCTCCTAAGATACAAAGTTAGAAGAGACACTATTGATTAGATCATTGCCTAGATAATTTTCTTGGGATGATTAATTATCTCCTCGTTTTGAAATGCGGTTGGAAGCAACTGATTGGAATGCAAAATATAATTTATAGAGTAGTGATTTATTTAAGATATCGCCAATTGGTGGCGCTAATAAATTTTCATTAAACCGGACGAAGCCTCAGGTTGTGTGAATAGATATTGATCTGTAGTTAACGAAACCCATTCATGTTTATTAGCATTCATTTCGCTATCGGATCATCTCATTCTCTTTTAGCAATTCCAATATAAATAATGTCAAGATTTATATGGGAACAGTCATAAATTTCTCTCCACTGTTTAAAATAACAATAATATTTTGGTGTTTCAAACAGTTTACTTTGTCAAGTGTCCAAAGTTTGACTTGAAAGTGGGTTGGCTGCCGCCCAATCGCGGTTAATGATTGAACAGATCACCGTTTAATTGTTGACTTTGTTAATTCTACATCACCGCACAGCAGTCGATCATTTTGTGGATATAAATCAAAAACTGTTTTTTATTTTCCAAAGTTTTCAATAAAAATTTGGAATATTGTTATCTTACACAAATAAGTTGGAAAAAATCAATATTGCAAGATATTTGCTATTAAAATATCCTATTCAAGTTTTATCCAGAACCTCTATCAGGTATTTTTGAGAATATCTTATTTTCTTATATAAAGTTCCTGTAACCAAAAATCCAAAATCATCAAGTTTATTTTCGACTTTTTATGAAAAAAAGACCACAAGTTGACTGCTGTGCACCTCTCTCAAATAAAAAATCGCGGATGTTAAACAAATGTAAAATGATTAATTGAGGATCGCGCCGTGGACGTTTTATTGATCAATCAGTCAAACCAAATAGTAATGGCTCAATACACAAATCGATCATTCATCGTGATCATTGGAATGCGCCATTAAAATTTTGCCAAATTCTTGTGTCTCTATTCTTGTTATTGTCTGTGTCTATCTACTATCGACTCCAAATAGCTGAACTAAGACGTAAGCGAGGTAGTTAGCAGTATATGATATCACTATTAAATAATTTTGCATTCTACTTTCGTGTAACGATCAGCAACGATCAAATATTGGCGAATTTTGTAGCAGTCATACAATTGTTTTTCTAATGCTAAATGTCTGTTTACTGAATAAATAGGCAATAAAACGGGATTAAATATTGATAGTTCATGAGTGGGGAGGGGATCGTTCGCACTTTTCTGGCCAGTCAAAACCAACCTGACCACCTAATAACTCATGATTAGCATAAACATGAACGGATTTCGCACCCGCTGCCACGATCCTCGCTTCATGTGTGTGGCTTATTTGATCGTGTTCAAGAGAGATGTTTGTTTGCCCAGCGTTTGTCTTGTTTTACGATCACGGTAATGGCTTTTGGCTACCTCGTATTTTAACGTTGACGTCTTCTGTCTAAGGCTATCAGAATCAAAGAGACACACCTGGCCGTATGCTCAGGTTTGTTATAATGAATATATTGACAATTTAAAGAAAAGCCAATCAACCTATAACTTAGCAAAACAATAAAAAATAGAGAAGAGTTGAATATTTTTAAAAGGTTTTTTAACGCTCGATACTTTGTTAAGGAAAGTAGAACGTGCTGAATAAGAAAAATAACTGTAAAATCTCCGCTTGACATAAACCAACCAAATTTAAATTTAAAATACATAAACATATATATTTCTATTAGTTTTTATACTTATTTTAAATTACTTTATGCATTTTATTGCTATTAAGTTGATACAACGGTACAAATATTTGTTCTACCATCGTTTTATAGCAGTAGATTTTTTTCATTATAGTGCATATGGCTTAGCGTCTTAAAAAAATTGGATCGTTATTATCTTTAATAATAATTGTTCGACTCAGTCATGTTTCAAAGCTTGGATCGAAGAGATAAACCGAATTCTTTTATAGTACTAGTAATTTGCTACCACTTAATGAATGGATACAGGTGAAAGTTATGAAAAGGATGGTCTTTTTCGTAGTGTGTATGTTCTGTTTCGGTGGCAAAATCTGTCAATACATAGCCTCTATATAAAACCATTGGTTCATAGTGCTAATCAAATCATAAAAATATAATGATTCGGTGACTTGCTACTCAATTGTCAATTGTGAAAGATTGGCAAATAAATAGATAGGGCTTTTGATAACTTTGATTTAAAAATAACTTGGTTAGACTCAGATCGGGAACGGTTATAGATATCTGTGAATGATACACATTGTGCGAATGAATAACGGCTATTTAAATAAATGACTCATATAATCTTGTCTATGTACAAGAAAGTGACCAAGGATATTAATCGTTATAATAATTGATTTGATCTTAAAATAAGCGTTAATTTTTATGTTAATTTGTTTAAAAAGCATAAAGTGTTGTATAAAACACCGCCGATTAGCATAAGTAAAATATCGTTCTTCTATAAAAAAAGGCTCTCTCGTGATTTTAAAGAACCTGCGTTTAATAATATGTACTTCGTTTTAACCACCTATTTGTATAATTAACTATTTGTTTATTATGCACATTCTTTTTACTTGTTATTATAAATGAAATTTTAATACTTTTAAAAATATTCATTAATAAAACGTAACTACATACCAAAAAGATGAATATTTACTTTTTTAGGAATGTTCAATATTTAAGCTGTAAAGTCAAACGCGTGAAATAACAAAAATATGATCGAAATAACCGTTTGACATTGAAAAAACAAAATTATATATAAATTGAGAAGATATATAGATGCATCATCTTTTCTAATTAATTAATATTAATTATATTAATTAATCTTAAAGACGGAAGCATAAACCAACTTCTTATGTGTCTTTAAATATGGTAGAAATTAATGATTGCAGATGGCAAATATTATTTGAAACCCATTATTAAATGTTTGTGAAAAAACATAATCATGATAATTAATTAGTGTTGACTCTTTTAATTGAAATACACGATGGTTTAGTGAAATAACTAATCCTCAACATGTCAAAATATTGCTTTGCATAATTTGTTGTGGTCTTATTCAAATAGAGGAATAATTTGTTTGACATTTAAATGATTGTCAATTAAGAGGAAATTTACATAAATGGAAAAACTAGACAAATAGATGCGGGCAAAATTGAGTCTGATAAAGTAATTATATATGGAAAATCAGTTGTGTATTGTTTAACTGAGACTACTTGAAGCAATTTGCATTTTCTGGGAAGATCTTGACGATTGATCTTCGGTAATTTGGTTCAATCGGTTCACCAACGAGAACTCACGTAATTGAAATGTCTTTATAATAGGATTAAAAATAGAATATTACAAGTGTCTTATAATAATAGAATTTGCCATTGTCTATTGTTTCCAGAAATAAGATTATATAATACAAAGTTGGCATATTGTTTGCAAAATTCCTTCTTATCAGCTGTTTTAGCAATTTTCTAGATTATATAAACAGACCCGATACTTATTTTTCGCATTCAACAAAGCCACTGATGTCTGCCTGTGCAGCAATAAACTTGAATTACGCCAATTTGGCAAAGGTGTATACTTCGAAGGTATTCAAAGAATTTTTATGTACCAATTTTTCGGCCGCGAAAGAAGCCAATTTGTTTTTGGGTCTAGGAATTTTTAAACGTTCTCTTTCTTTATCTCACAGCCATATGTTTGGCGTCTCTGATCGAGTGTAAAATGGATATGAGTGTCGAAATGAATTAATTCGTTATAATTTGCCATTATCAAACACACAGCCGTTAGTGGTTTCGCACATTTCGGCAAACAACAAATTGACCTTGTCCATCAATAATCAGCCGTTTTACGACAATATAAACGATTTATGCGTTTAATTTTAGAGATCGCAGTTGGGTTTAAATAGAAGCCGGGCTAATATTAGCTCGTTAAATACGAGAGAGCACCGAGAGATCACTTATGACGTGTGCTTGATTGAAAGTGGCGAAAATACAATACAATGGCGAGTCAATGAACCTGTCAATAATACCTGTAATGAGATTACATCGAAATTTGCTATTTAGAACAGTTTAGCCGCTGGGACCTGATCCCACTCGAGATAATCTCTACATCACTTGAAACCAACAATTAGAGTCAAGAGTATAGTTCCACTATCTATTGGTTTCATCGAGAGTACACCTTTTGTTAGTGGCGATTTGAGATAAGTTTCTAAGGCACTTCACTTTTTAAGCTCGAAGATTTTAACAATATATTGTTAATTTTTATAATCTTATACTTAAACAGAAATCTTACACTAAGTTTGATTAGTATGTTTTATGGAAAACAAAATATGTAATAGGTATTTATACATCTAATGCAGTGGTCACACCGAAATTTACTGCTCGTGAACGAACCGCCCCATTTTAAAAATCCAATTTCCCAATTAACTGTTATGATTAGATAATGAAATTGCATGTCTATGGAATCTTTGTTATACTGGCTATTTTATGCACTTTTCAAACTTGAAATAGAGCAGGTATTAACGGCACAATGACGGTTTGAATATTTGACTCGGTTTCAGCAAAAACCGTTATGTCTGTTGACTTTTGGAGATAACAATAAAACAGGATCCAATCACAAGCAGTAAATTTCGGTGTGACCAGCTCATAAGTTGATAAGATAGGGCTTTATTGAATACTAGGTGTGCTTTTAAATCAGGAGTGTAACGAGGTCCGTGTGTTTAATAATGTTAATCGAACGTCATTTATACAAGAAACGAATTTGTATGTAGTCATTTTCTTACAAAGTGTTATTATATGAACTGGTTAATTATATGTACAATCTAAGTAAATGGTTAATTAACTTTGTAAACGTGCCTGTTTTAAAACTAATTACAGATAACATAAGTAAATTTTATTTGTCTGATTCATGTTATATGTATTTTTTATATTAACAAATAGGGAAATGAATTTTATTTTGCAAACGAATGGAAAAATGTACATTAGTTTTAATGAGTTTTTATGAAAATAATATAATTTTTTACATAAACATTTGAAAATAAAATTTTTGCTTGGAAATATCTCATTTATGTAAATAAAGATTAAACATATTTCTCTGTATAAACATGACTTTAAAATGTTGAATATTAATAATAGATAAAATAAACAAAATCAGTAATTTAAGACGTCATAAAAAATAAAAAAGCAATTTGAAAAATCGTAAAAAACCCAAATTTTCTCAAACATAAACATTAATATATTTTGCAGATATAATCAGGTGTAAATTTCATCAAGAAAAAAAGAGTTTTATTTTCAGTAACACATCATAAAATACAAATTTTTATTACCGCTATCTTTTGATCTTGATCGCGCTTACCGAAGAAGCTAGATCGCGAAACAATTTGAATGACACCTTATAAAATATGAAACATATCAAACTGTAGGAAATCATGCAAATCAAATCTCTAAGAGTTGATTAGATATTTCCATAAAGGCATAAAGGCTGATTTGTGAAAAATGATTCCTGGATTTTTTGCCAATCGTGATCTTGGATTTTCAGAGTTAGAAATTAATTTCCTCAGGCCAATATAAATAAAAAATAAAACCCACTTGACCATCATAGAACTACGATATGCGAAATTTGTTTGGACACGAATCACAAATACAAATTGGGAGATTGATTGAGACGTCAAGATTCTTCCCTTTGGCCACATAGATTTCATAGACTATTTGACCTTTGGTCATAACCGGTGATCTTTGGGACTATGCGAAAACTCAAAACCGATCATTTCTCACAACCATGGATAAATTATTGGCCACATTCTGGACAAATTGATTACAATCAAAAAGAAATAAATTTTACGGCTGCAAAATGGAAATGATCACAGCTGGGCGATCCTCAAAGAGTCAAAACAATCGTTTCATTTGCAAGATCGGTTAATTAAATGACAGAGGAGGCAGTAATAAATTTGACTGCCCCATATTTAAAGCCATAGTTGTCTGTTCAATAACAAATAATAATAAAAACGTCAGATCATGGTTGTCATTTTGGAGAAGATCGAACAATTTAACCCGAGGTTAAAAGTTTTAATTATTCTGGAATTTGGGAAATAAATCATTTTGGCACAAACAAAAAGACAAACTAATAAACAACTCAGTGTCCTCGATCAATTGTATCAATGATCCTCGTTTTTACGATCAGATTAATATTAAATTAGAAAATTCCGTGATCAATGATCTTTCCCATTTGAATAATGTTAAAGGATTTGAAGAAATACATTTGCAAAATCCGCTACAATTAATTACGATCATTCATATTCGGGCCATAAGCCACTATAAACTGGCTATTCAATTAGGATTTTTTGGCGATTTTTCAATGTTTACATGCCAGCATATCGTTATAAGCTGATTATTTTGATTAACATCACGTTTTAGTGTTTTTTCACTTCAAATGTCGGCTGCGATCATAAAAGAAGGTCACCCGCGATCGTGTGTCGCTAAACTTCCTAAGCCAAATATTCTGACCACACTAATAATAATTAATTCCAGCCATTCGAAAGAGATTCATTTAGGCGAACTGGACAGGCGATCTAACGACGACAAATTCATTCGAAGCAGCAGCGGGCTAAACAAAAAATGATCGCGGCTGAAAGTGTTGGCGCCATCTTTAATGCCATTCAAATTGAACGATGGAAAGTAGGCTGTGCGAAGGTTAACTATTTCTGGGAGATGAATTTCAGGCACTCTATATTTGATTGATATGGAGCCGGTAATTTTGATCGACTTTTATTGATGGACAATTAAAATGATCTGGATGTTTGACGGAGGAACGAAACCGGCTCACACAAGACAAAAAGTCATAAAAAGACCTACCCCAACGATGATTTATTGAGTGTTTAATTAATTTTTTATGTCTAAACCAACGCAATTTTTTGTTCTGTTTTTTATTGGACCTATTTAACAAAGGCTGAGTAACTATATAGATTGTTATATAACATAGATAAAAATTGCTATTATGGTAGCTGCCAATTTAGATTTTTAAGTATTGGGTTTATAATAGTTATTTATATGGTACATCTAAGTGGATAAGATAAGGCATTATTAAATACAAGGGTTTCATAAAGTCATGAGCTTAGCGAGTGAGAAGACCCGGGTGTTTAAGAATGCTTATTAACTACGTTTTATACAAGATTTTATGCTTTTTAAATAAATTAACACAGAAATATTTTTAAAGAATTATTACGTCTCAACCAATTTTTATTGTATTAATTGTAAAATACAGTAAACTAGCCACAACGAATGACATCTATATGAGTTTAAAAAAGAAAAAAAACACAAGGTCTTTAAAGAATTCATGAAAGTACTAGTGCTATAATATGAAATTTAAGCAACAAAAATTTATAACAGTCATGTAAATTATATAATTAAAATAAGTAATTTTAATATGGTTTTTTAAAAAAAAAATAATTAAAAGTAATTCAACGTTTTAAATATACATTAAAATGTAACAAAAACCAGAAAATTGTTTTCAAAATACTGATTGAATAATAGAAACAAAATATCGTCATTCAATTAAACCTGCAAAAGTAGTATTCTGCAACAATTGCAACCATATGCATAAAATAAACAGTTGTGTTTCCAAAGTCCGTAAATTTATTTGAACACGAGACAGTGAATTTAGACAAGCTGGCAGAAAATTTGCAATTACAGTTCGAGAACAGTGGGAGCAGACTTACGTAAATGTATTTATTAAATAGATAATGAGTTTATCTTGAAAATGAGTGGAAAATCTCTAGTCTAGTTCTAGTAGAATTAGAATATTCCACATGTTTGGAGAGAGCCCATAAAATTTAATTGAAGCCACGAGAGAGCTATGCGGAATCAAATTAGAAGAAAAGCTAATCCATTTAAATTAAGAAACTGTTTAAACAATCCACGATTTGTACGTTTACACAATGAATGACTGTGAACTTGAACCTGATCCTATCCCGAGTTGTAAAACATCGCCCTTTTGATCTTTTTTTCTTTCCATGACGTACTTTAGACATTTAATTATGCAATATTTACATTAAATATGAATTAAATAAATTAGGGAGCTAAAAATAAATATTAGCTATTACTTCTTGAATCTCATCGAAAAGGTTTTGGTGGATCATCTCAGGTTACACTTGGGTTTTGTCGCTAATCTTCTTCAAACAAGCAAACAGTTGATTTGATAACATTCCAATCATACCTGTTTGATAATATTCACATTAACAACCTTGAACGCTTAGAATTCCAAGTAATTTATTCCATCCAATTAATATCATTAGTATCATTATAAAAGCCATAAAACATAATACACGAAAATATACATATTTATTTTTAACCGATTCATTAAGGTGATGAAAAAAACACTATTTTAAAAGAAGTAGAATAATAATTTAACTAATATTGTGATGAAATAGACATATAGGTTTTGTGAAATTAAACTGCTTATCGAAGAGGTTTGTTAGAATTAGATTACTGTTTAGCCTTTCTTTCTTCATTCATTTACATTCCAGTAATTTAATCATATCTAGTTTTCAATAAATCTGTTTTCCAAGAAGGCTTTTTTGAATTACAATAATTTATATCCATACTTTCTTCATTCGCTTACATTCTAGTAATGAATTCTAACCAGTTTGTAATAAATCAGGCATGAAAAATTAATATCTAGCTCACAAGGACTTAATAGTTCAAATGTCATTAAAAGGGAATGATGCTTATAAAAAGTAAATGGACGGAAATTATCAACTAAAAGTTAATATCTTTACCGTAAACTCTCTATATTTCTCATAGGAATGAAGTGTATTAGTAGCTGGTTTAACTCTATTACGGATTGTTTCAATTTAAATATAACGTTTTGATTGAAATGCACAAATCGAATTTCTCTTTCAAACAAATAATTTTGTTAGTGAAAACAAAAAACTGAAGAGCAAGAACATATTCCCTATGTGCAAGTAAGAGAAACAAGATTTAGCTTTCTCCATCTTCTCGTGGAATTAAAAAAAGAAACAAATACAATGTGAGGGAGATAGCTAAATTTCAAATTTGATTTAAAGAAAATGAAAGTTCTTTGCATAAAATTTGGTATATAATACAGTCGATAAGCATTATTAAACACACAGGTCTGCTTTAAACCTAGTGTTAACACCTAGTGTTTAATAAACCTTATCTTATAGACCTAGTTGTATAAATAACTATTATATAAAATCACTATCATATGGTTTTCAGGGACAATACGAGTACTATCAAAATTGCTAGTCATTACTAGTACAATATCGATATAGGTAGATAATTTTTTTTTAATCAAATCTGATAAAGGGGTTTTCCGAAAACAAATGATTAGTGCGAAAACAATTTAATCGCATTTACTCATTCTCATCGTACAAAAAATTACAAATATAACGTCATCGTTCAAATATTTACTGCACTCCCAATCAGTTAAAAGTAATTCGTATTCAAATTTGCAAAAAATAAGGAGGATACGAAATTAATAATAAGCAATTTGAAAAATATCACACGTTTGCCATAATTGTCATTTTAATTCAGTTATTGAAATAAAGGTATTTTTATTAGACAACCAATTGCATCATGTTCCCCAAGCGAAATATTAATCAACGAAAGTCGGCGGTGTGTTCCAAATTCATGTGGACACTTTATCTTGACCGTTGTTACTATCATTACACCAGAGTGGGGACGTGTGTGTCTCCAATCGATCTAAATAGTCTGCGGCGGTGCTCCCAATAAACTACAAAACTGAACGAACACGAATTGCTCAAAAGTGTAGTTGCCCAGGAATGCTTGAAATTGATAAAGAGGTACATCACTACTGCGCTAACGTTTTCGTAATGGAAACAATAAATTTCATGTTGAGCCCCTAAACTGTATTCTGTCTTTCTCCAGCCCAAAGGAACCATCATCATGTGGCACAGATAAATAACTGAAACTGAGCCGTGTGTAAAAATAAAACTAGTGGTTCTGGAAATACTCGTACCTTGCGGTTAATTAGTTTGCAGGTCACGTTCCATGAACCCTCTTGGGGTCAGTTTCAAACCGATTTATTTAATTCTTCACTTGTAAGTTGTAACCGTTAAATAGGATCATTTATCAGAACTTATTTATTTATTCCCCTTTAAGTGGGTAAAATTGTAATTTACAGATAATTTTATATGATTTTTCAAAATTGTTGTGATAATTTGTTCAAATTGCATGAAATCTTGTTTAAAACACGGTCGATAGGCATTATTAAACACATATAACTTCTTTAAAACACTCGCTATGCTCGTAACATTAAAATTATCGACCTAGTTGTATTAATACCTATAATGATTTCACCTTATCTAAATAGCAAATATGTAGTCTTTAAAACCAGACTAGAAACTATCTCACTCCATGACGTAATCATGACTAATAATTTGGCAATTACTAGGTTTTGAAAAGTAAATTCTTTTGATTTTTCAATCTTGTTCCGCGCGAAAATTAATTTGTTTAAACCGAAACTATAAAATAATATGCCTTTAGCGTGGAGTGTGGTAAGTTGTGTGCAAGTTTTTGGTCCATTAGAAAAAGTTAAAATAAACAAGAGAGATCAGCGCTGAGTTAAATGATTTTGGACGAATGAGCTCTTCGTGGGACTCAAATAAATGTTCGTCACTGTAATTAGGCATTTGTTTATTTGGATTAGATGAGTTTTTTTTCTTTTCGGTTATGATTCCAGACACTAAACACTGTGCAAATTTTATTCTCAGAGGAAATTAAATATTCGCCACAGAACACAGTATGCCAAAATTCCCGTTTTTGCACTTTTATGAGAGTGAAATATGAGATGTTTTAGGCGATTTTAACGCCACACTTAAATGAAATTCCATCGGGGCACTGCGATCAACATTCACATTTCCACAATCATATGTGGATTGTGGGTAGGAGAGACGCAATGATATGTAATTAATATTTTGGACGAATATTAGGCTATCTATTTCACTTCTTTTTTGCCTATATTCATGAAATATTCAGTCTGGCTTTATCTGTATATCATGTTCAATATTTTTTTGGTATAGAACTGCACTAAATGTGTCACATTTTTGTCTCGAAAGAAAGAGGAGGAAAAAAGTGCTGTCCAATGCAAAAAAGTCTGTAGGAGGACGCCTTCTGTCTTCTGATTTATTTCGACCACTATAGACAGATTCAGGTAAAATGAGTTGACACAATACTGAGCTAATTAACAGATTAAATTCAAAACAACATTTTTTTAGAATGGGGATTTAATTT
This sequence comes from Clogmia albipunctata, assembly GCA_001014945.1. Taxonomy (NCBI): domain Eukaryota; kingdom Metazoa; phylum Arthropoda; class Insecta; order Diptera; family Psychodidae; genus Clogmia; species Clogmia albipunctata. The sequence continues at coordinate 2,746 of JXOV01007813.1, read as the reverse complement.
TCTTTACCTACTCTTTAATCTCAGCTTTAAATCTTTGCTATCAAAGCCCCACTATCACAACACACATTCACTTTTGTTTTAGAGACCGGTCGTCTTCGTACAACAAACACCCTGGCTTTGGCTCTATTATCACACCTTTCCACCTCACTGCAATCGACGACACTACTCGACTGAGACCACAAACTTCTGTTTTCCGAAATATTTTTGCACAATTTGTTGGAATTCCTAATTGTGGATTCTGCTCCAGACACTCAGGTCGTCCGTCGTCTAATCTTAATTGGCTCGCTTATTCACATTCACAAAATTGGAGACCAAACCCGCTAAGCTCTTACTTCCTTGAGGTTCAAAAGAATAATAATAAATTTTGTTGTGAGCGAGCGAATATTTTTCGCGCGCTGTTCGATTCAACTTAAGTAAGGCTTGTAACGAAATGTAGCGGAACACGTTTCCTTAAATACTTCTTATCAAACATTTCTTATCGCCATTTTAAAATAAAAACGATTTATTTTAATAATTTAATGTTTTTTTTATCGTACATATTATTTCGAGTCGAGTGTTGACATCATTTATATAATTTTTTAAAATTTTAACTATAGAGAAATCTATTTTTTAAAAATTGTTTTATTGTACTAATTGCAATATTCTACACGTTGAAATAAAAGACAAAAACATTGTACGCGGGTAAATAAAATTGAGATCAAATTCTCCAATTAGCAGCTACAATCTTCCACTATTCGCGGTTCTTATCTTGTTTTTGAACATTATTCGTACAAAATCATATTAGATGATTTGGAATGTGATCCTCACATAAGAGTTACGAAACTCTGTTTGAAATTTGAGGTGCCAAAATGCATAGTAAACATAAAAGAATTATTAGAAGAGAGGTAAGGAGTGTTTAAAGTAGTAAGTTTTGAATGCTTTGAAATATTATATATGGTCAGGGCTGAATTTAGACTAGGGGCAGTCGGAGTAGTGCCCAGGGCGGCAAATTTTCAGGGGCGGCAAAATTTGGGATGTAAGAAAAAAAATTCTATACAATTTATAATTATCTTTATCACTGGCTAAAGAATTGGAAGAGTTGGAATTCAACCCGATCATTGCTTGGGGGGAAAGCTGGGATAGCTGTGGACTGTGTTCGACCATCTTTGACTTCGACGGCTGTAGAAATAACGAGCTTCTACTACCACGGAAACAATGGTGCAACCTAAACAGGCTCAGGACAGGACATGGTAGATGCAACTACATGTTATCGAAGTGGGGGCTGCAGTTGTGGCGCAGAATATCAAACAACGGCACATATTATGGACATATGTTCAACAACAAGATTCGACGGAAATCCCGAAGATATAAAAGATCTAACCACGGCTACAAGAAATTGGTTGTCTTCCTTGGAACTATGACGTAAAACTTTGCAACAAAAACTCATACGAATAAATAAATAAAATTATAAATGACCACTTTATATTTCAAGAAATATATTTTCTTCACTGCCCCAAGGCGCCATATTTCTAAATCCGGCCCTGTATATGGTATTGTTGTTTCGCTGTTAAATTTTTGTGCCAATCTATGGTAAGAAAATTTCAACCTAGTTTAATTATTATTTAAACACATCTTTTGAGAATACATTCAATTTCAGTAGGCATTGCTTCTTCTATAAAGCNGCAACAAAAACTCATACGAATAAATAAATAAAATTATAAATGACCACTTTATATTTCAAGAAATATATTTTCTTCACTGCCCCAAGGCGCCATATTTCTAAATCCGGCCCTGTATATGGTATTGTTGTTTCGCTGTTAAATTTTTGTGCCAATCTATGGTAAGAAAATTTCAACCTAGTTTAATTATTATTTAAACACATCTTTTGAGAATACATTCAATTTCAGTAGGCATTGCTTCTTCTATAAAGCCCTTCATAATTATACACAGTTTAGTTATACATGATCTTTTCTCTTTAGATGGCCAATAATCCGGCTGTATAGTCGCCCTAAACTGCCCGAAGGTCGTGGGATATTATAAGGTAAGGAATTATAAGGTAGTGTCCCGCTACTTTTCCGGACAAGCCTTAGAATTTCGGTTGGAGGGGATTGATTTGTTAATACTTTCCTAATTAATGCATGTTTAAAATCAGATTCTGTATTGAATAGAAAATATGAATGCATTTAAAATAATTTCTATAATGGGTGATAGAACTATGAATATTTACAATGTGTATAACAAAAAATGACTGAAAATCGTAATAATTTATATATTTTTTTAAATTAATAAGAAGATTTTAATGATATTATTATCAGTTAGTGGAATACTTCAAACAGGTAAATTTCAATAATTGTTATTACTTATTGAAATTTATTATTCTATTAAAAAAGATATTTCACAATCCCAAATTTAAAACTCATTTAGTTGAATATTATTCAACGTGACGCAAATGTGTAATAAAATGTCAAAATGAATATTTTAAAATATAAAATAAGATTATATTTCATACTAAAAATCAAAACCTGTAAATTTATGATAATGTTTATATAAGTTTTATAGTGTGTTTTTGGTATATCTTCATAAGTATAAATCTTAAACAAAATGGCTTTCCAGTTTTCTTTTATTCAGTTCATATTAAATTATTATCACTAAAAATATATAGCATGTATGTACACTTCTGAATAAAAAATAAAATGGTACAAATGAAGAAATAAAGTTGAACCACTCAACATATAAGCATCATTAAACATTGCACTAGTAAAAATTT
>JXOV01007802.1:29881-43740 GCA_001014945.1 Clogmia albipunctata | reverse complement strand
TTTGACAGTTTCTCTTTCACACAACAACAACCTTTTTGAGGTATATAGAGTATATAGATCATTTAGCGTATGTCTAATTTTTTGTGTTGTTTTGAGCCGAATTAATGAATTGAAGACACTGATGCCTCTCCATTAAAGAGCCAATCCATAACTGAGTCCAAGTGACGTCATTGCTTAGAAACGAAATTAATATTGAAACAAACACATTCATAACCCTGCTCTGTCCAAAGAGAGGCAGAGAGAATGGTGGTCGTCGGAAGGACTGACTGACTGGTTGATTATCTGCTCCCTTTTAAGGGAAATCCCAAAAGAAAGACACGCAAGTCTCTTGGTATAGAGAATAGAGAACGGAATGGATGGAAAATTATCAGGTGCCCTGTTGATTGACATTGATGAGGTGTTTGTTCGCCGGTAATAGTTAAAAATAACTTGGTTACCTGAGAGCTCCTCGCCTCCAACCCAAAATTCTTCAGGCTAATTAAAAACTGATTCAATTTCAATGCCATAAAACACCTCTTTTATTCGAAAAATTGAATCGATATTGATTATTTATTAATACGGTTAATTGCAGGACTTGTTAAACTAATTATCCCTTATACAGAGCGATAATAGATATGCCATGTAGTTTTTCTTTTCCAAATGAATTATTCTGATTTCGGCCCTTGTCAATATTTAATATTATAATTGAAATTTTATCGATTTAATACAGTTTCAGAGTTAGAATTTCAATTTAAAATTACTTTGATAATACTTTAAAGAAAAGTTTCAAGGACCTGTACTTTTTTATTTAAAAAAATACTTCTTGAGAGTTCAAAATCAACTATGGAAAAGAACTTTACAACATTATCTCTAAAGACTTATACTTTACATCGAACAGAAAAAATTGTCAATTACACAATAAAGAATGGTTACCACAGTAGCGGTAGGTAATGTTGAACTTTCTCTAATCGAGTAAAAAGTTTGTGGCCTTATCAAACTGCACAAAAAATATTAAACATAGATTCGAATCTTAAAATATAGGTACAAGCAATTTCTTTTCAAATTTTTACATCGAGAGCCGAGACAATTAGTTCTAAAAAAGTTCTTTCTTGAATGTTCAAAAAACAGTTGTGTATTACAAGAATTATAAATCAGGTATTTATAAATATTATAATTAATTATAACTATATAACGTGTGTGAAAAATCGATACGAAGATGAGTTTTCGAATTATTCACGAATTATAAAATGTAGAAAACNTTCTAAAAAAGTTCTTTCTTGAATGTTCAAAAAACAGTTGTGTATTACAAGAATTATAAATCAGGTATTTATAAATATTATAATTAATTATAACTATATAACGTGTGTGAAAAATCGATACGAAGATGAGTTTTCGAATTATTCACGAATTATAAAATGTAGAAAACAAATCCAAACCCACGTTGTTGATTAAGTTTTTTTTTCTTTATAATTATATAATATTATTATTACTACTACAAAATAAACAATTACTTTAACAGGCCGTAATATATATGTATTAAAATAAGTGAAGTATTCAGAAAAACCCGCACTAATTTCTTTTCCGTACAAAAAGTTACACATTACGAAACTCAAATCAATACCAAAACGCTAATCTTTCGGTATAAGATTGCAAGAAATAATTTTGGACCAATTAAGTTTTACATTGTACAATAATAGGCTACTACAAATTTTAAAACTTTTGAAGCAAATTTATTCGTGGATTATGCATTTTTTTCTAGTGAAATATAAATTCAAAATTTTCACTAGTGTGAAAAACTGAGACATTTTTAAATGAAAAACTAACGTTAAGATACGAAAGTGCAAGAATGGATTTTATACCCGGGAAGGGCTTATTTTTGCAATCCTCTTCAAAATATAAGAAAAATTTATCTGAAGTCGTTACCATGATAACATAGAACGACCTGTATAAAAAAAATATGCAGCTTATCGTTCAAAATGGTGTCTGAATTTCGATATTGAGATATGACTTTCTTTTTTTCTCACTAGTTAATTCGAAATTTTTACTAGTTTAAAAAAGAGGCGCATTATGAAATTCAAATCGATGTCGAAAAGCCAACCTTATGATACGAAAATGCTAAAAAAACATTTTTCAACTACAAGATTTCCATTAAATTTTAATGAACAGTATGTTAGAGTTGATTGTTTATGGTACACAAAGAAATGACCCCAGCTTTGAAAAATAATTTTTATTTCGAAAAATTTCCTCACTTTGTTATTTCTTAAAGAGAAGATCACAAAGTGGAAAAGTTAAATCACAAGATCTCGGCAACCAATTTTGATTTATTGCAAAATCTCTCTTGTGCCATTGCTTAATCTTCAATTTGTAAACTACGACCATGACTTCAGATTTCTTAATTTTTGGAGTAAAACAATCTTAAGCAAGTATCATTTTGGAAAATGGCTTAATTTGTTAGATGAAATTATAACCAAGTCATTGAATTAATAATTCTTTCTGCTCTTTTCTTCTTTTGTCCGTTCTTTTAAAATGTCTTTGTGACTAAATATTTCATACAAATTTCGTTGTGTAGTTCATAATCAATCTTAGTAACCAACTTTATTCATACACAGAAATGGCATTTCTTATACATTTGTTTACAAAAAAATGTCGTCTCAAAAGGTCATTTGATTTTCAAATCCAAATTTTACCCTTAAAATACGGTTGAAACAGGATGCTGAAGATGAGTTCTTAATAAAATTGGCTGTTATCAAATTTTCTATTGAACCTGCTTTAAATTTTAGTTTAAACAAAATTTTAAAAACTATTGATTTGCGCCGTGTAAAAATATAATTGAAATTTCGCTGTTTCTTCTACCCGGTGTATCACAAATCATCGATTAATTTACATATTTCTGTATTAGTATTTATGGAAATAATCACGAAAATTTAAAGTATTACGTGTAAAGAATATTAGCAATAATAAAACATTTCAAGGTTGAGCTGTTGTTCATCAGAAATTATAATGTATTGATAATCGTTGTAATAATTTTTCAATAATACATATAAAAGACATAAAACTACTTTAATGATAATGAAACTCTACAACCTTAAACTTTAATTTATATAACCATTAATTTAACTCAATAAAATTAATTTACTACAGATGTTAAATTGTTTCACAAATTTGACCCCCCTATTGTTAAACTATAATAAATTGAAAGCAACGTATATAAAACGTTTAATCACTCACTATTAATTGATTAGGTAAAGAACTGACTCATCGAAAATTAACATTGAAATATGCAAAACAATGCATTATTATTATTTATTACAAAACATTCATCAAAATTCAATCAAAAATCAACTTCCAGGTTGTTGTATTCGCAGAAACTCTGAAATGTTCTACCCAGTTCCGCTTGATTTGGTGCGCGCTATGAATTAGGAGTGTTAATAACCCAGAAAGTGAAGGTCTATCAAACTGTTCCCCAACGAGCAACAGTTCTTGTTGTGCATTTCCATTAGCATAACTAACAATAAAAAATGAAGCGCGAGGCGCCTCGATTTCGCGTTATTATTGCCACTTTTCGCAAGCTCTCTTTGTCTGAGTATTTGTATTTAAGCCATTATACGATGCTGATTCCAAAAGCAAGCAAAGAATGATGTCATTAAACGTCTTGCCCAAAATCAAGTGCATGACTGTGAGCAATATTTGTAATCAGTACCCGTTTCGAATTATAATGATTATTATGGCCCGATTAGCCATGTTCAGCCCCAGATGGGTCTGGTAAATTAGAAGAATCGTATAATGGTCGAAAATATCCAATTTCGATTTTGAGAATTAAATAGATAAACTTGGAGTTAGTATTTCCTTTTCAAGGCAGCAAACGTTTTATGAAGGATCGATCTCATTTCAATCATTCATAAGAACTAACTGCCTTAATAAAAAAATTCATATTCTTCTTCTAAGCCTAAGCAAATTTGCCTATACGTAATCACTTTAACTCAAAAGTCCGTAGAAAATTATAGGATTTTCATCGGTATTGTGCTTAACAACTAGCGTAAATAAAGTCCAGGGGGTTAAATTTGACAGTTTTTTCCTAATCTAAAAAAGACTCCACAACAATCGTTACCGGTCTGGGTCTAAACCATTAGTTTAAAGTTATCAAAGACAAATCTGTCCGAGTCGTACAAATAGTATTTACGATACTAAATGTAGCCGGGGATTTTATTATTTTAAATTTGTACATATCAAGTTGAATTCTGTACGACACTTAAAGAACTGCGCTAAGAATAACAATCTCCTCCATTGTTCTCTGTATCAATTTCTTGCAAAAATACTGAATGATAAATTTTGATAACCTGTTGATACACAATTACAACTAACGACTTATAAATACCGGTTCCCAAAGATTTGGAATATTCTTATTTGGTGGAGTTTCCTTTAAAGGATTTTTACTGTTAATTTTTTAAATAAAATAATTTTTGACGGGTTCAATTGGACTAATATTTCGTAACCAGAAGAACGTCACTGTGTAACCATTTAGTTAATTTCTACTGATATCTAATCCTCAAGCTCTAAAACGGCGTTTTTAAATGAAGTCAGTAATTATTTGGAAACATAAACAAATTGTCAGACGCACGACAATAAATAAAATTTCAAAATAATCATAAAAATAGCAATTAAATTAGCAAATAAGTTTAAGATTTTCATTATGATCTTGTTCTTTTAAACTAAATAAATATAAATTTTTATTTCTTTTGTCATCAGAAGGAGTTGACCGACTAAAAGAATTATTGATATTGATAACGAGTAACGGATCATAACCATTATTTTAGAATGGATTGGTTTTATTAACTGATCAATCACTTTATGAGATAATTGTCTCACCATCCTACATTTGAAATATTCATTGATATATTTTTCTTCATTTTTAAATTTCTAATTCATAAAATTATTGTCGAATAAATATCTGTCGATCATTTTTGCGAACAATCGCCGAAAAGACAATACCGAAACTCGCTGGTTGAATGGGGAGATTATTAGGTACGCCAACAGAGAATTGAGATTATTGTTCCATAGATCCAAATTGGGCGAGATTAATAAAATAAATAACAAATAAGACATTAAGATGAGAAAGCAGTTTTGAGATCAAGTTCGCCAAAAATAAGAGATAATAGGAGTTGATTTCCATCGCTTTTTCTGGTCGGTCGCTCTGTTAATTAAATGCACCTCCAATGATTTATGTGGTGCTGGTACTGGCTGGTCATGTCCGCTCAGCGACTCCCGCCCGTTGTCATTCATTCAAAACTGCCTCAAGTCGTCGCGCCAAAAATGGAGACTTCATTGTCATTGTAAAATAATAATATTCTCGTCTCAAGCGAGCGCCGCGCCGATCGAAAGACGCTGGAAGTCCCGACGTGAAGCTTTACAGTCGATGAGTCACTTAATTTATGGAAATTGGCCCAAAATTATTCAAATTTGCCGGAGCTCATCCACTTTACTTGTAATCGATCCATTGTGCATCCACCAAGAGATGGTTTCTGACAAAAAGGTCAACCTATTTAAATCAGTTTCACAAGAACCTTCGACCGAACGACCTACTAAAACTAAAAACTATATTCCAAGAGTTCATTCTGTGACATTATGATGAGCTATTCTCCACTCAAGTGTTTACTGTAATAAATTAATATTAATTCGCCAATTGTGACACGAATTTATGCTAATTTGCACTCTTCAAAATCGAAAGTTTTACGTATAAGATTTTCTTTTCACTTAGGTTTGTAACAAAAGGAACAATATATCTTTAAATTTCATATTTTTTGTAATTGTAATATTTATTTAAATAAGTTATTAATACGAGTAAACCCTCAAACCAACGAAATGATTAATCAAAGTGTTTACTGTCATAAATTAATATTAATTTACCTATTGTGACAAATTCTTATGTAAATTTGAACTCGGCTTTTTTCTTTGATTTGTTAAGATGAATCAAAAGACCAATAACCATTATTTACATGCTATGGACTTTTTTCTTTGAATAAATATTATTTATTATCCTGATTTACCATTTTCACATCCATCAATACCATATTAGGAATTTATTTTTTTTAAATGAACCCCAAATAACGAAAAATTTATTCAAATTGAATTATGTAATTAAATTTCTTGATGACTATATTTATACATTTGCTTAAAATTTTATATCTGTTCCCTTTCAATTAAACATTGTAGCAAGTTGGTAGTTTTTATAAATTTACTCCATTTAATATTCTTTACCATACATTAACCAACAAATCGGTCCATCACAAATTTTATTCAAATAAGTCAGGCCAGCTCAATTTAGCAGTTTCTGCATAATTAAGAATTGAATTGTTTGTTTGAAAAACAACAAAAATTACATTTTATGAAAAAGGAATTTTGCCCCAAAAAGAACTAATAGAAATTGTAACTCATGTAATAGGGTTTGATTGCCATCTCTCCCAAACTTATTGGAAAAGATGTCAAATTTCCAACCGTCTGTTTTTGTAAGATACATTATTCAAAAATCAATCGATATGATAATAAGCGATATTAATTATGCTTTAAAATTAAAAGCATTCTAATTTACCACACCTTTCAATTTACTACTTTTTACTCTGTTAAAAAATATTATGTATGAAAATTTGAACTTCCAGTGTCTTTTGGTCACCAAACTAATTTTACTTACTTAATGAGCATTTTAATATAGTATGTCCTATATTTGTTCCAAAAGTTAATTTGACTGGTAAAATGCAACAACTCTTAAAACAGACACTAGATAAGATCTAAAGTACGACCTTTTACCTTTTGATATTTTTTTTATCAAAAACTACTATTTAATATTAATAGTTACTCTAGTATTGCCACTGGTATACTTTAATTACAAAAAATTATATCTATAACCACAATCATCAAACAATTACACCCATCAAAGCTTGAAGAGGATTTTTGGACTTGCAGTTTGCGATTTTTAGCTCCCTCTCATCTGATTAGGATATCATGTGACCCAAACAGCTTTCGCTAACCTGCCAAAATGGTCCAAAATTAGAAGCACACGACTGATCGCTATCTTGAAACCAATATGAAAACGAATGCGAAAATTTTCCTAATATTTCGTATTATAACGATCTTATTTCAAAATCTAGACCTCTTACAATTGCATTCCTAGACGAATAAGACTCTATTTTTATGCAAACGATTCCAATAATTACATCGATGTATTGAAAGAGCCCTGTCATAAATGATTTCTTAATTAATTCTTCCACAATAACTAATTTCCAATTAAATTTAATAAAAACTGATATCTAATTAATAATCGAAAATTCCTATATCACAATTTCCAATATATCAAAACAATATTGACATCAGCCCGAAATATCTAAAATTAAATATCAATTATATTTCAAATCCTATTAAAAGTTATTCAATTAAAATTTATTAAAACAATTTGGCATTTAATTAAATTTTCTAGGAAATGTTGTGGCGATATTAGAAGTTTGTTCAAATTGACCGTTAATTAATTTCACAATTATGAAGCATTTATGAACCTTTTTGCACCTTGTCAGCAAATTATGGATGGATGGAGATGGTTGTCGTTGTCCTTTTCAGATCTCCTCACTCGGCTGAGCAAATATTGACCGAACCCGTTCAGGGATCAGTCGCTTTTGGGATTGAGAGTCGTCGACGTCCCTCCGATAACCAACCACCTTGTTCTTGTGCTGCTCGTGTATTTAATGACAGGTGGAAATCATTATTCAGGGCACGTGCCCAATTTGATAGAGTGTCCCCTTTCTGCGGCCTCAAATACAGGAAATTGGGCCCAATTCACTTGATTACGTTTTTTATTATTGCCATTTTATTCCATAAACAGTGTTAAAACTCGATTTATTTCTGAATATTGCATTACAATCAATTCATACAGGACTTTTTTTTAAATTCAATTTAATAACAATTTTTTGCTAGTTTCAATTTGGATTGGTTTTCACGGGACTAGAGCACGATTATGAATAAAGAACATTTCGAATAAAATTACACGAGTGGAATATGAAACAATTAAATTTTTTGTTTTTTCATATAGTTCGAGTACAATAAATAAGTTTTTGGTAATAATTTCTTTTCTATTAATTAATAGCAAATATTGCCAAATTATTGAATGATAATTGAATAATTAATATTTCAATTTTAACAAAGGACTATCATTGCAGGGAGAAAACACCTTCACAAGATGCTTTCATGGTACAGTCCGTAAATAGCTGATAATTCAGACAAACTGTTCTTAAAACTAACATTAAACATATCCTGTAAAGTGGCCAGACCTAACATATACTGTCCTAGAGCAGGTGCTGAATGACGGGTCTAATAAGACTTTTATTATTTCCCATCCCAACGCTCCTCAAATTATTTAAAGAAATTACTATCACAATAATCTGCCCCTGTGTCCTAGCGGTTAGCACCCTAGACATCCTCCTCGAGGTCGTGGGATCAAATCCCGGGCGGACATTTTTCTAGCGCGAAAGAGTTTCCATTTGTGTATATCAATAACATTGTTAAATAATATTCATAATATTCATAAATTCAATAATATTCAATTATAAAAAACAAAATAAGTAATGGCTCAAACAAATAAATAAAATGGGCGGATTGACTGGATCCGTTTACAACCGCCCTAAGTGCTATTAACTGACAACTAATGCACTGAAAAACAAACAGCCACGTAAAGTCTAACACCCGTTGGTTGAGGTTGAGACTACCCCTAGTTCCGTCATGAATGCCGTGGGAATAATTTATTTTTAATTTATTTTTGATCACAATAGCAATAAGTTAGTTAGGGTTAGGGATATTGATAGACAGGATGATTAGGGCGATATACGTGGAGTGGAGACATCTAGACAGTTATCTTATTCAAATATTTTAAATAAGAATAAGAGCTATTATCCACGAGCAGATTCTTCGTCCACCAACCAATAATCAATAAGTTTTGGTAATTATTAATTACTTAAGTTAGAAAATATTAAATTTATAAATTAAACTATACCCTTCATCATCCGCCGCTTACAGATCGATATGAGCTAACGTGTTCTTTGCTATTTGCCCCCAGATTTCCCTGTCTAAGGCAGCTCCCATTATTCCGTATTTGTTAATGGCTATTTTAAACCGTCGAAACGTCTGGCATATGAATAATATGTCGAAGCCATTTTATACGTTGGTCTTTGATGAAACGTCCGCCGTTCCTATAACTTACAATCTCATTATTACCAAAAATATTTTCAATCTTTTTTGTTCTTATTTGAGGTTACTTTTTATTTTACAATGAGTCTTTTCATTTTGATATTAACATAAACGGGTATCTTAAAAAAGAAACCAATGGATGTATATTCCTTTGTAAAGATAAAGGTATGTATTTGATAAGGAAAGCCCCTTCAATGCCCCAAGGTTTACGGCAAGGTTATAGAAGATAAAATAAATTTAGGATCGCAAACCACTGAAGATGTGGGCCATCGAAATTAAGCACTTTTTAAAGAAATTTTGTGAAATGAAAAATAAGTGTTTGGCGACAGTTTAAAATAATCTTCAAAATGCTTAGTCCAAGACTATTTGTCAAGCAATCCAATCAATTGAAAAGTTTACGAATTTTATTACACAAAAATAATACTAACGATTACTATTAACGTTACATCACAGAGTATAGTTACACATTCTATTTAAGTAGTCTCTCAACCCAGGCCCCACCACCAAGCGCTTAAAATACCTAAAGACAAGAGCTTTTAAATGATCTTCAACACTAAATCTCCTGGAGACTGGAATTAGAAAACTTATATGCAGGTTACAGTTTATTTTTATCAGAATAATGCTAAATCTCAGCAGATCATTACATATACTGCAGTTTCAAATTTAGTAGTTTTTATGCAACAAAAGTGGATTTCTGCCACTAAAGTCACACATAATTGAATTGCAAATACGCGTTAAAATGTTTTTCATAGAAAAAAAATTGTATGGCAATCAAATCAATTTTAATTAACCAGAATGCATAAAAGAGCAGAAAAACCTTGCTTTTTTTTCTTCGGAAAATTTTAAATTAAATAAAATTAGTGAAGCTTTTAAAAATAAATGAAGCACTTAAACACTTTGTATCTCTCGTTTCAATAAACTTGGTCTGCTCTTAAATTTAATCAATATTTGTCATAGAAATTGCAAAATTAAAATATGATAATATCAACACAAAATAGGACATGGATTGAAATTTAAATTGGTGCTAAATATTTAACTAAATTTCGTAAAATCCAATCAGCACGAAATGCCTGCAGCGAGAGCCCTGATAATGGCGAGGAGAGGGCGAGTAAAGTGCTTTCAAAATATTTTCGGCAACAAATCGCCAAAGTCAAACAAGTGAATTAAAGCAAACATAAATCAATCGAAACAGAGCGACCCCCATCAGAGCAATGCTCTTAAAATCGGCCGATTTAATTACGCCTGGAGCCCATCTGCTGGTTGGTCCTGATTGTCGTCATCCTAATTGGATTACCAGCTCCACGGAACTAATTGAATTTGACCAGCAGAAAGGGGTATTCTGAATCACATCCACATTTTCCCAGATTTATGATTCCTTTCAGAGGAGAGCTTTTGGCTGAGAAATTAATATTTCACCTTGAAGATTAGTCCCGAAACTCAATTGGCAAAGAGTCTCGTGTCATTCCGGATGAAAAATGGCCAAGTTTGTAATTGAAACGGGAACAGAAAAGTACAAATTACAATTTCCCGGTTAAGCACAATGACTGAGAGTCTAAACTAAGTTGCCGCAAAATTTATTATTCTTCATGCTAATTTAAATCACTTTCCTGAGGATGTCACGCCAGAAAGCAGAGCCCAACTCGAGCCAATCTGTTCAACTTGTGTTTGCCAGATTCAAACACCGCCGCCAAAAATATGAATAAGAATATTATTCCAGACAGCAGAACACAATGGAGCCCAAGGCGCGCGTGTTAAAAACGTGCGAAATTGAAATCTAAAAAGGGGTTTCCATTTTCCGCCGATAAAATTGCTTGTCTTCCGCTCCTTTGCACTCGTTTTGACCTGACGTAGCTCGTGAACAGATAATATTTCACTTTCCATTATCAACCTCTACAATCAGAGCCTAATCGAAAAAAGGTTCCTCCTTTGACAAAATGGTTAAATATGCTAATTTCGAGATCCCTTTTAAATAGTAAGAATAATAAAATATAATGTGCAATATATAGATATAAAGCAATACAAATTGAACTCATCGATTAATCGAATTTAAATCATTTCGAAAAATGTTATTTTGGATTCGGAGCGTATAAAACCATTCTATTAAAAAGCATCAATGGTATAATAGTTATTTGTGCTGCAAGGCTGTAAAATGAGCCGTTAGACGAGTTTTTCATCGTTTCCGAGTTAAAATAGTTATTTAAACAACATGGGGGAACAATGATCCATAATTAAACTCGTGTAGAGTTCTAATGATACGAGTGTTTAATTATGTGTCTTTCCAACCAGTTTTTTACAAGATTTTATACAATTCGCATATTTATTAGCTATTTTTCCGCGAAATATGAAATAAAGAATAAGAAGACAACCCAGTACTAAATTAAGGTCTAAACACATACAATCAAGCGAATAGAACTTTTGGTCTCAATTTTTCAAAATATCACAACAACCTTGCAGCATGCACTGTATCACTGATATGCCCGTGATACCACTCTTCATTTAAACATTTAAAAGCAATAATCAACTTTTAAAAAGAATTAATTAATAAAACATGGCCTACTTTATTATAGAGACATGAACAACGTCAAAATATATATTTCATTCTACGCTACTAAGATACAAAATTAAAATTTTTAGTATTTTAATTTTGGTACAAAGTGTAGAAAAGCCTAAGAATAAAGTATGCAAAGACATTAGAAAATTAAACAATAAACAAGCTAGAATTGCATATAGACTCAGAGCAGGCTTTAAAATCAGAATAGATAAGGATAGATATTGGTGCGAGGTTTGTGGACAAAAAAATGATTTTATACACAAATTGTTTTATTGCCAAGTTTTTGTACATAGTAGAGAAGCACTAGGATATTTAGGAGAAACTCCACCTGTTAATATAAATCAAATAAATATTGTTAATTTAAGAAAAATAATTCATTACGCTGATCTCTTGGAAATAACATTGTAAAATAAAAAGAGATTTAGGATAACTATTAAGATTTAAATTGTATAAATTGTGAAATATATTATTTTAAGACACATGTGGCCTAACGGTAAATAAAGAAAAACTAAACTTTTGGTACAAATTACTAATCCCTAGTATTTACACGATCTCTCCCAAGTTTACCCTATAGCACCGGAATATACAATAGAATCCGTTTAAACGGTATTACAAAATTGGCGGATATAATGACTCATTTACTCTTATAATGACCACCGATTTTTAAAAAATTGTTCCCGAATTTTAAGAAATTTTTTCCGGTTATAATGAATGCATTTAGTTTTTGACGATGTCGTCACTTTTGCCCACTAATCAGGCATTTTAGCCAAATGAATTGAACAAAAACATTTTATAAAATTCTGTATCGAAAAGTATGATAGACTTTTGTTTACGCAAATTGTCTCTGTTACTAAAACACTGTGTCCACAATTAGAAAAAACCACTACGAACGGTTTTTATTTTTAATACACACATGTGAAATAACCGATTTTCACCACTTGTATCGAAATATGCTATTTTTAATTCAGTTGTGTTGATCTCATAAGAATAACCTTTATTCCCTCTGTTCCTTAATTCTCACAAGGCGCCAGCAATTGAAAAGTACATTAAATTAAATATATACATGACACATTAGAATAAAAATTGAATTACTAAAATTGATACTAAAAATTGGTAAGGTTCATATTAAATCGTGACTTGAATAAATTGCACGGATGAGAGATCCTTCTCGAAAACAACAATCTCAACGCAGCGAAGGATTTATTCTGAAATAACAAATATCGGATTCAATACTTTCTGACTTTCCTGAAATATTGCAAGAATTTTAGATTACCTAATTAATTAAGATATTAAGAGACTAGTATATAGAACAAATTGTTCTAAATTGCAAAAATAATTAAAAATAAAACTCTAAAACGTAATATTTAACTTTTTCAATTTTCCTAATTTCAATTTCTTATTATTCAATTTGTGCTTTCCTCAACTAATAGAGAGGCATAATTGAAATCCTCTAGAGCAATAATTTTGCAGACTTGAACCGGAACAAATTAGAATGTCTTTATTAAATTGTTCCACATTGGCAACTGCTCAAGCATCCGTCCTTAAAGAAGCCTTTCCGTCACCCCTTCAGTTCAGACATAATTAAATACTGTAATCTATAATTGCTTAAATACTTCTCTGCGCAAGAGAATTACCATCTCAATTTATTTAATGGGGCAAATCCTTAAAGTTATTTCGTCTGCGATAAGAAAGAGTCGTCTTTAAAGATTGAAGAAAAAAGTCTTACAAAAATTTAATAGGGTATGGACTTATTCTTTTCGGTTTCTAAATCGAAACACAAATCTGACATATCCTCTTTTAATAGACCAATATGGTTTTTAATGACGGCTTTCAAAAATTTTGACAATTTTTTAAAACTTCATTTGATATTTGTTATTTTATTTGAAGTTACATAAAACGTAAAATAGCAAACAAGAATTGTCTATTTGAAAAATTGCATTTTTTATCGAAGCAAAAATCCTTGATGGCCACAATAGAATCTGTTTAATTAGTAAGAAAAATCTCTTTTTGCACATTCATTTTGAAAAGTTAGCTTTTCGATATCCATTTGAGTTTCGTAATGTTTCCCTTTATCGCACTCAGTGAAAATTTTGAATTTTTATTT
>JXOV01007802.1:11683-29715 GCA_001014945.1 Clogmia albipunctata | reverse complement strand
TTTTTATTTCACTAGCGAAAAAAATGTCATAAACTATCCAATAAATTTGTCCCAAAGTCAAAATTTGGTCGCCATTGTTGCCCTTAAACTACACAAAATATTTGTCTCGGCTATGCCGTAGGACCGTCATTATGTTGGAAATTAATTTAAAATTTTACATACTGTTTCAACAACCAGCTGCATATAATTTGGCTATTTTTGTTCGATTTTTGGCACATTAAAAAAATCAGTGTTTATTAGAGGGAGAAGAGAATACTCACAACGAAATGGTTTTGACAACAACATTAAATTGGTGACAATTTGCGTGCAAATTTTGAATTATTTTAGCACTCCACGCACAAAAGTAAACCGTTACAAAACCAATTCGCGTGAAGAATAGACTATATTTCGATACGGAATTGCACAACTCTATTTTTGTTTAAAACTTTAAGTTTATATATACAGATTTATTAAACTTTTACCTATCATTTTAAAATATAGAAGTGTTTAGTTATATTCAGAAACATTTATTTCAAATTATAAAACCTTTTAATTATTGAATAATACAGAAAAAACTCTGGACAAAGATCATATAATCCTTATTTATCATCAAAATCGAAAAATGGGCCATCATTAAACCAGGACAGGGCATGGTATAAAACTGTACCTCATCAATTATTATCAATTTAATGTTTCCCATCCCATTATCGAATGTATTTCTTATTTTTATTAAATTATCCACGGAACAAATTAAATTCAAATGGCCTGGGTATTTTCGTAGCTTGTCAATTTCGGCAAAGGAAAATAAAACATGTAGCCACAACAACCGGGATCAATTAACGAGCCAGGGACAGAGAGGACAGTCGTCGCGGTGAAATTATATGTATGTACAGCCCAAGTCGGAGTTACAAACTCACTCGCAATTTTTTTAATATCTCTGGAGCCAGAAGTCGCAGGAGCATCAAATTTATACACAGTATTGCTCTAAGCAACTTACAATTTTATGTCATTAGAGATTTTCCAAAATGAATTAGTTTCGCAAATTCACGAAAAACAAAAACTCCACATTTCTGATTGGTCAAAACTATAAACACATCAACAATTCGACAATACTCTTTTATTTAGATCATATCCAACGAGAAACTTATGATTTTACACTTTTTTGTAATTTTGCGAAACATATTGAAATGATGAAAATCCCAAAGTTGCCAAATGTTATAGCAATACTATTTGTAAACTTGAATTTCTGTGAATTTGTCATAAATATCAATCGAAACCGATTGCGTTTATAACGCAAATGAAGGCTGTGTATAGAGAAAGCCTGTTCAATTATAGATGGATTGGGAAATAATAACACAGCCATTCGCAGGTCATTCCAATGCGTCCCCAGCGATTCCGATTGGATAAGCTGCTCATTCATACCTTTGTTGCTGTTGTTGTACCCCTCTCCCCACCTCCTCCTGTTTTCCTCTGTCCATTAATTGCCCCGGCCAGGATATACTCGTAAATTATAATTTACCGCGCTAGAATTGGACGACATTCGGGATTTTCGTGTTTCCTTTTTCCGCTGTCTATTTTAGCTCCAATGTTTTCCCTGTCCATTTCCACGAAACCGAACACAGTACCTATAAAATAATTATTAAAGGAAAATCACAATACGGTTGAAATTCCATGACAGAAATATATTTAATAAAAAAAATCCCTAATTGGGAATTGCTTCAAAATGCTTCTTTTTATTAGGATAATGTTCAATGAAATTTTATATTTCAATTTAACTTTACAGTCATAATAATCATAAATATAATATAAGTGTATATTATCTGTTAATAAATCTATTAAATACAAATCCCATACCGTTAAACTAAACGCTTCAAGGATTTAGGAAATAAATCGAAAATTAGTCCATAAATTATATTGAATTGAAAGCATGATCAATTTTTAATACGTTTTTAAATCATAAAATATTCTTTCAATAAAATGTAATTTAAAGCAATTGACAACAGGCTCCATTTTAAATCGATCATTTCATAAATTTTTACATTATGAACTTTTTTCACATTGAAATTGGTTTGAAAATTATTTGAAA
This sequence comes from Clogmia albipunctata, assembly GCA_001014945.1. Classification (NCBI taxonomy): domain Eukaryota; kingdom Metazoa; phylum Arthropoda; class Insecta; order Diptera; family Psychodidae; genus Clogmia; species Clogmia albipunctata. The sequence continues at coordinate 27,650 of JXOV01007802.1, read as the reverse complement.
CATATTTTATTTATTTATGGTGTCATGAAAAGTTAAATGAATGTTCACTGTTTTACAATTCCACCTCCTTGAGTATATCTGGGCCAAAAACATAAAAATAAAGTTTTTATTCTTCATACAAAATTGTCTTAATTTTTGAATAAATAAACATAAAATCTTAATCAATTATCGTTTTTATTCAATTCAAATTTAAAATTCGCCTGACTCTGTTTACTTACCCATTCCCTCATTCTGCAGTATGAGGGAGAAAACTATGTCTTGTCGTCTCTTACTTTCACACATGAAATATCATCTTCTCTCTCATTTGTTTAAATAACATCACATTCGCACAAATACTCGTTCGTTTCATTTAAATTTAATCTATTCTTTTACCGTTAAATCCTGTTATAATGTATATTATGAAATAAACTTTCATATAAATTTACTCAATACAATAAATTTAGAAAAACTTTATTGGTAATTGCTTTGGATTTCTCCGGTACAAATTCCAATATTTGAGTAATAGTTTTCAATGATGTTTATATTTCTATATCATAACAAAATGTATATTCGGAACAGAATTTTTAAATATGAAAATTTATAACAGTAATCTGAGAGTGTCGGATAATGCTCGTCAAAACTCGTCAATATTTAACAGTAAAACCTCCAGTATTAAAGTAACTTTTCATATAATTTGATGACTTTTTCCACGGATGTCACACTTTAATAATAAAAAATAAGCACAATTACTTTAAAGGATGCTTAAAACGCTTTCAGTGTCATAATATCAATTTCATGTTACTCTCTCGTATCGAATCGTATAGAAAGCGGTTTCGTAATCATCACATTATCGCACTAGTAAAAATTTTTAATTTTTTCATTAGTAAAAAAACTAAACTTATATTCTACAAACAAATTTATCTCAATGTCAAAACTGCATATTTTTTATTTTGAACAAAATGTGTTTGAGAGGCCGTTATAACAACAAATTTATTTTAAATTGATTATTCATGTATTTAAAGAGGATTACAAACAAAAATATGTTCCGCCTGTACGTTAAAAAAACATCTGATTTTATACCTTAGTAGCACTGTTAACTATTGAATGTAAGATTGTAAAAAGATTTGTATCCTGCTGGAGTAATTCCATTTTATATCCATTATTCTTCTTTCTTATCGTATATCATAAAGTTTAGACATCTTAATTGCAGAATTTAATAGTTTTGATTTCTAATATTTTAATCAAAACTTGCCAAAATATTTGTTAATTGAAATAGTTGATAGTTGACTTAATTGGTGAACAGAGAGCATCTATTCCTCGTCCAATAAACGTCAATTTGCAAAGCTGCATCAATTAAAAAGTGATAGAATGGTATTGCACAAGAGTTAATTGCATTGCTTCGAAATAATGCCAATTCCTATCTGGCATTGAACTGACATGGAATCGAATTAAGGAAATCAATTTTATGGATTATTATTTGTCACATATCATAATTTCCCAATCCTAATTGCGGCTTCATTTGTTTACAAACAACCACCATCGAAGCGTTCCTCCTTTGTCCCTCCCTTCCTCCCTCCTCATCCCTGTCCAACTCAGGAGTGAGTAATCACACACGCTCCACATTATTTGAATCGAATTAATAGGAGATAGCATCGCGGAAAGCCATTTACCGGGGCTCTGACGACATCGTCAATTGTCTGCTGGCGACAATTGAGCTTCAGAATCAGTCCCGAGCAGACGAAACCCCATTCTGCTCTCGGGTTCTAGTCGTTAGTTTTAGTGTTATTCGTTATTCTTCTTCGACAATAAATCGGAGTTGAAACACAGTCAGTGCGAGGGAATCCAATCGGATATTTGAAATCGAATCTAATTTCTGTGGCAGATATTTATCTTTGCCATTTCAAAGTGATTGTCAACTTTCAAACCCTCATTTCGTCAACCTACATACTCGTATATTGGATTCCGTTAAAGTTCAGTGGTGATATTGATATTCGATAATGAACAATGGCGATAGTGGAGGTCACATAACTATGGTGGATGTGGACATATTAAATAACTCCACCGCAGGTCGCAAATTGTTACAAGCTCTTGGCCATTTACCGCAAATAAAAAGTGTTCCCCATCTCAATTCACTGGAGGACGTTATCGATGTGAGTCCAATTTAGGAAAATATTAGTTTTTATTGTCAAAAAAGTTCGTGTTTTTAATAATGATTATCAACCACGTTTTACACAAAACATTTTAAAAAATAACTCTATAATCGTAAAAATTCAATTCACGAGGTTTCTCTCTCTACAAATAGACTCGTATTAGAGGGTGATAAACATGTGCTCCTTTTAATACACAATTTTCTTTGGCGGCTTATGATATTAAAATAAAAAGTCGGTTTATATAGTTAGCACTAAAACTTATTTTATTCTATTTTTATATTTTTTAAAGCATTAAGTTTTAAAAGTTAGTATGCAGTTTTATCTATTGATATGTCTTGCATTTGAAAACTAAAGAAATTCTTTATAAATGATAGTGGCACTGTTGCAAAATATTGTTTTTGAAAGAAAAATGGATATGCTAGGTGCGCTATTAATTTTCTCGTAGGTCCTTAGAAATGTTTTAATGAATAAATACCACTATATCAAATTTATGTAGAAAGTATGAATATAAGTATATAGTTCTAATTTATTCTTGTATACAATACATTGTATTATAGTTATTTACACAATGTGTTAGAAAATATACATAATTAATCACGACTGATTTCCTAAAGAAATGAGTGAAACATCTATTTAATTATTGACCTTCCAACAAAATTTTCACATTTTTTTATATAATTTGAGCTTTTTTCAATTTAATAATCAATTATGTAAATCATAATCTAATATCTTACGGTTATTGTACTAATTTAATCAATAGAAAATAATAATATTGTGTATTTACACGCTTTTATTTAGCTGAGCATATTGAATAATAAATAATTCATCGGTACTACATAATGACCGTCTTCCAGAGGAAACATAGAGCACTAAAATATTACTTTTTCACAATAGAATTGTATAAACATTATTAAGCATCATATGATCCTGGTGATAAATAATGCCTTGTTTATCGACCTTGTTGTAATAATAACCATTATATTATTAATTTTTTTATAAAAAATTTAATTTATAATTTTCAACTCTGTTAATTATCTGTTTTGAGTAGACCGCATTTTCTTGTAAAATCTTAATAGACTTTCATTTATAAAATAAAAGTAAGTTTAGTATTCAAGGTTTTCACTGTAGAAATAATTATTTTTAGTTCATTTTAGTTTCGATTCGGAAATTTTATTTTCTTCTTTTAAAGGCAAATAAAGAGTTTCTCAATTTAAAAATAACCTTTAAACTTTAATTTTATCGATTATAAAAATATCGTATAATAAGCAAATAATAAATATGTGTAATACAAATATTTTTTGTAATAATAATTAAAATGAATACATTTTTTAAAAAAAGGTTGGAGTTAATATAAATTTAAAGTTTTATAATAATTTTACAATGTTGCAGCTTTTAAAAACTACTTAATAATACAATCATTTATAAACAAACTCTGTTTCTAATACTTTGGTTTATTAATAAATATACTTCTTCCTAATAAATTTATAAGTTGTACACAGGAAAAGTAAATTCAACTAAGTATGTTAATGACATATTTTCCATTAAAGATTAAATCAAGTTTCAATGCCACAAGTTCTAGTTACCATTTATATTGCAATTTCTATTTTAAAAGCAGTTTATTATTCCATTTTTAATAAAATCAAATGGAAAGTGTATTATAATGCATTTTAAAGCGAAATAATGCTTGGTTGCAATTTATTTGATTGCACATCAATATCAACATGAACATATGTACTCATATTTAAATTAACTATGAGAATGGTTGGAAGATTATAGGGAACGGCAAATTTTGCTTTTGTAAAAACTTGTTTTTCATCGATTTAAAATCGTAATATGTGACTTTGTAGCTAAATAGTGAAAAAAGAAATTTATAACCTACGAACAAACTTGTCAATGTCAAAATTTATAATTCATTGTACAAGGAGAATGACAATAATTTCTTATGCTCAAAGAATGTAAAATCATCTGTTTGAACGGGGAAAAGAGTTTGAAATATGCACCGTTAGACGAATTTTTACCGATTTTAATTTCATTACTCGTTTTCATTAACAACTTTGATTAGAATTTATTTAAATAAATTCACAAAAACTAATATCCCAGGCCTCAACTTTCGAACAATTACTATCTCTAATACTATTCGTTCGACCCAGATAGGTTTTCAAGTGCATAGAATCGAATATGGAAACCAGATCTTTCTACTTGACGCTTATAACAGCCTCGATAAAAAAATACAATTTAACGTTCAAGATAACGTCTTTAGAATACTAGTACAAAAATTTCAAAATTTTCTAATAAATGGCTCATTATGAAACTCAAATCAAAATAAGCTAATTTTTCGAAACTGGATTGCAAAAAAAGCTTTACTCGTATGTTGAATTGATGAATTAAAATTTTATAATATTATTTTATAATATATTTTATAATTTCAGTACTATTTTTAAGGACTTTATTAACTTAAAACGAATTTCTTGTGTAAAAGACTTAATTTTTCCAAAACTCTAGTGTATAATCAAGTTTAAATTGCTATTTAATTAGCAAGGTTTGTTTTCAAAATTTAAAATTTAATGAAACTTTTAAAAACGTTAAGTCAAGCCTAGTCAAGTTAAAAGTTCTTAATTCGAGAACTCGTTTTATCAACTTAATCAACACCTCCTACCACAAAAACTATTTTAAATTTGAATGAATTAACTCAACTAAAAATCCCTTTTTCACTTTCCAGATGAGATTCCAGCAAAAGATCCAACGGGAAAAGGACCAAAAGCGTGGTGATTTGATTTCGCCGACCGGAAATTTCCGAGCGACCAGTGTGACAACAAAGACGACGACGCTGACGAATCCGGGTTTGGACGCGTTAAACAGTTCCTTTGGCAGCGGAAAGGTTCGTCAATTGTTCGAGGAGCGTCGTCAGCGCGGAACAGGCATTGATAAGAGCTATCCCCTGCAGCCGATCCAAACGACAGTCACCACGACGACGACAACGAAACGGGTCGTGCCGGGGGAGAGTAAGTCAAAGATTACGGCTTTCAATCGGCCCAGTAACTTGAGGAATGGCGGAGGGGTGATAACGACGACAACAAGGACTGTCACTCGGTCCAGTGACAGCAACAACAACCGAAATGGGACTTTAGACATAGACATAGACAATGAAGAGTTTCCGGACGAGTTTAACAACTTGGACAGATCAATTAACGGGAAATTGGCCAGTTTGAACCTGTCCAATCATTATGACGTGGCTAATAATAACGCGTCAGTCAAACTGAAGCCTGTTGGTGTGGTGACCACGTCGAGGACAGTCACCAGTCCGATGGGCACCGTGAAAAAAGCCTCCCCAATTTCAAGCCATCAAGAATCGATTATCACAAATACACGAGCTCTTTCGAAACCAGCGGCCAAACCAGCTAAATCAGCCAGTAATAGCATCCAGTCATCTGCCCCTTCCAGCGCCAAGTCATTCGTTAAGGTATAATAATTCAATTGCGGTTAAATTATCCTCTTTTGTACTTACTTTTTTCGTGGGGCTTTTTTAATTTTAATTTCTACTGTTGTTGTGTTATCAGAGCGCGACCAACTCTCGGGAATCATCCGCCAACGCAACGACACCCTCTAAAGCAGCCGCTCCAGTGGTAATAATACATAATAGCATTAACGACCGACCTGCCACAAGTAATAATACAGTAATTGGGCCCTTTTATTTCCCTTTTTTCTCTTCTTCACACACAGAAAAAACAACCCCCGCCCGAAAATATGGCCGAATGTAAAATCTGCGGACGGTACTTCAATGAGGATCGCATTGCGAAACACGAAACTATTTGCTCGAAAACTGCGACCAAAAAACGAAAGGTCTTCGATACCACCAAGCACCGAGTTCAGGTAAGTTTCTAGGTCCCTTTTCGTGATATTTTTTTATACAGTTATATAGTCTGAGATAGAAAAAAAAAACTTACATAAATTGTATGCCTTTGAAACCTGTAGATTCTTTAAATTTATTACTTCATATATCTAACACCTTAAAGTCATATAAATTGCAAAATATTTTTACTTTTTGTCAATTAATGTGAAATAATTTAAATTGATTAATAAATTATGGCCTACTTTATTATAGAGGCATGAAAAACGTCAAAATATAATTTCATTCTACGCTACTAAGATTAAAAATTATAATTTTTAGTAGTTGTTCTTTTTGGAACAAAGTACTAATTTCGTGTAATTTTACGATTTGTAATTGTCTGCGGGTATTGAATTATACTTTATTCGACACTGTACGATTATAAAACAATTTCGGAGGATGCATTAACTACTAAAATGTAAACATTTTTCAACAAAATTGTATAAAATAATTTTTAATGTTTGAACAATACCATAAGACATAATAAAGAGAACAGTTTTAGCTTCTGGCTCGTCTAGAATAGTTATTTGTGCTACAAGATTGTAAAATGAGCCCTTACTTAACGAGGAAATGAGCGTGAAATATAAGCTGTTTGACGCCAGAATTAACAATTATAGTTTTTTTTCAAAATGGCGCCGACTTCGGCTTTAAAATAAATTGATTCGTAGATTATGACATTCTTTTTACCGCAGGTGAAATAAAAAATTCAAAATTTTTACTATTGCGATAATCTTGAACATTACGAAACTCAAATCAATATCGAAAAGCTAAACTTTCGATAGGAAAATTCTATTTTTTGAGTTTTACGTGAATTTTTAAGATATGTGCAAAAAAAATTGCGAGTATATCCTGCACAAATAACAATTATTAAGTCGTGTTACGATTTTTAAATTTATTTTTATTAAGTAAGGCAACGTATTACAATAATTGTAATGAAAATGTCAAAAAAAAATTGTACCTACCTTATTTCTTAAAGGTCATTTTTATTGCTGATATAAAGTTGCAAGAGTATAATGTCGTCTTAATGTCAAAATTTCCCAAATGATAAATAAATTGGAATTATATTACACAATATATAATTTTCAACAACCATGAATAATAAATGAAAATATTGTTTAAACAAATTAGTTTCTAGATAATATAGTTTTTTTTTTTCATTTGCAAAAATTCCAAAAATACAATCTTTGTATAAATTTCCTTATTTGATCAAAAATATTTTAAAGTATATTACCCAATATAATACCAACCTTCTCTCTTTTAGGGTACCGAAGCTGAAAGTTATATTCTGAAAAAGGGTAAAGGTGGCCGAATGGTGTCTAAGCCCGCTGCTACAGTGGCCAAGTCCGATGGAAAGAAAAGCGATTGGCGGCGGAAACACGAAGAGTTCATCGCTGCGATTCGCGCTGCTAAAGAAATGAAGGCGCACTTGGCTCGTGGAGGAAAACTTTCCGACCTTCCACCACCACCGCCATCAGAGAATCCAGACTACATCCAGTGCCCTCATTGCAGTCGCAGATTCAACGAGGCTGCTGCCACTCGACACATTCCTAAATGCGCTACAATGCTTCATAACAAACCTAAACCGGCTGCGCCGAAACGTCGATTCTAAACAGAGAAACCAATTTTATACTCGAAATAAAAGAAATTCTATTAATGATATATAAATCTTTATTGTATTTTAAATTCATCTTACATCTAACAGGCATGTTGTAACTTCAATACTGCCACACATTTCTTGAGCGTAGAAAAGGTGTTAATCTGCGATGTTATACCTAATTCAAACACTATCATCATTAGATCTTTAGCATATTCCTGCAGATAGACAATGGCTTCATTTAGGACTTCCAGAGCTGAATTGACCACGTTTACATCATCACTTTGTAGGCATTGGACGTAAGCCATTAGAGCATTCTTTACAAACACTGAATTCCCGGAATTGATTTTTAGAAACCTTAACAACAGGTTATGGGCCAAGTTTCTATTAACTTCATTAAACGACAAGAGTAAACATAATATCTTTTCAAAATATAGAGTCGATTCAAAAATAAGAGGCTGCTTTTGAAGATTATTCTCCCATTCCACGAGTAGAGTATATATTTTATCGTCCTCTGTAGACTCTATTAGCGAATTGATTAGTCTATAATCTTGGTTTGAATTACTATTTGAAGAGGATCCAAATGAAAAGTCTTTCAGAACCATCAACGTTGTATCCTCACTTGACGAGGACCCTTCTGCAACTACTGCTTTTGTGTCTATGAGGGAATACGAAAATTGCTGGAGGAACTGAAGCAAGTGCTGGTGATTGTAATATTGGGCAAACTCTGTAAGATTCTTCTCATGGAACTGAAGAAAAACTTTTAAACCCATTTGATTAACCTGAACATACTCTTTCAAGAAATCAATAAAGCGATTTAGAAGACTCTTGGCTTCTTTTGCATAGAACAAATTTAGGTAGCAGTTGAGCGTTTCGTGCAATGGTTTAGTATGAACTGGTAGGAAAATACTTGGCTGAAGCACTTCTAAGATGTTGAAAACTGTATGGAAAAGTTGTAATTGGAAATCATTCCTTTGCATTAATTGATTCATACTAGAACCCCCTTGTTGTCCCACCATAATGTTGTTAACATTAAAGTCGCCACTTAATCTTCCTTGCATTAGTGCTGGAATCGTACTCAAATGCCTCAAGAACAGATAAGGATGAGTTGCAGCCAATTTAACCAACAAAGTTTCCACATCATGGGATAAAATCTGCCAATCTTTAACTGAGCTGCAACAAATTAATGAAGTGAGGAGATAATGCGTAACTTTATCAATAGCAGAATCTGTCATGTCAGACACAAGTTGCATATCCGTTTTCAGTTCTCGATTTAAGCTTACTCCGTAGTTCTCCAATACCAGCTTAATGAATGGCATTTTATTGTAGCACTGCATTATTAACTCCCATTTAATTACATCATCTTTTTCAAGGTTTTCCATTAACGACTTAATCAGTGTTCGCATAAAATATTCATCCCTGGAACCCATACAAGATATTAATAAATCGATTCTCTTGGACAACTGATTGTGGTCTCTTTTCAACTTCTGCTCCTGGATTATATATTGGGCAAATGTGAAATAGTTATTTTCCAAGTCGGTCAACTGGAACTCTTGATATTTAGTGATGGGCACTAATTTGTCTCGTCCTTGCCATAATTTCGGGTGGATAAATATTGATTCCAGAAAGTCCAATACAGACGTCGGGTCGTAAGTGTCCACAAATGTCTTAAGCAGTTCATTTGATGTGAATCTCAGCGTCTGCCAACTGGACTGATGTGTTAAAAGAGAGAGTAAATAAAATCGAAACTTATTTTCCGTCTTTCTGAACAATAAGTCCATTTGCAGTGTATGATAATTGGAAACCAGTTCCGGATCAACATTCGCCAACCAATCCACTAAAAGTCCCTTTTTATAATCATTCACCGACCAACTATTCAATTCCACTACACTGGAACTAGTATCCATTCTCTCCTGCTTAATTTCTGAGCTATTGTTCAGCACGGTAATGATCGCTTTCACTATATCCCCATCCCCACTCGGCACATCACTTTGTCGCCTTTTCATCTCCAGCAATTCATTCAGCATCCTTTTACCGTTCAATTCAATCTCATTCAGGCTGGCCGATTGCAGATAGATAACGAAATCCTCATAGTTCTTGGCTGACAACTTTCTCTGCATCTCCCCACCCTGGCCACCGGTTGCTTTCTTCATCCAGATTTTCCGCTGATTCTTCAATAGCTCAATCATTGACGACCCCCTCAAATTGACGAAACACTTTAGCAAATTATCAATCATGGTGATTTTCTCGTTCGCCGGCAACTTATTGCTGTCCAGTTGAAGTAAAAATCGAATCACGTTCAGTAATGACGCTGTGTCTGCAGTTATGGTCTGCAGCATTGTATTGAAATTTTTCGATGGCTGTACAAATGATCTGATTAGTTGAGACAAAGCCTTCCCATTAGTAGAAATTTGATCCAGCAATTTTCTCAATTTCATTCGACTTTTAATGGTGTCGTTCAAGTTCTTGTCAAAAACGGTCTCTATTATATCCTCAACAATGTTCAATGGCTTTGACGTTGAGCCCAAGACTTTCGAAACTGCTGAAGAACTTTTGTAGCCAAATTTCTTAACCACCTTATTTTTCTCCTCTTTAATGTTATCTTCATCCATCTTTTGGTCCTCTTCCTCTAGTAGAGCTTGCATCGCAATATGTCCGTTCTTAGCTCCCCTTTGCTGTTGAATTTCAATCAGTTCTACAAGATAGGTCTTATGAATTATAGACGCCTTTACAGCTTCAAACTGTTCAATGACTGCAATGTCCAAAAGGGCCAACAGCTTCGACATGGAAGGAATTGGAGTACCAAAACTTTGTAAAAACAATACAATTTGGTTGGAATTCAAATCTTGGATACTTGCATCCACTAGTCTCTCCACAGGACATCTAATCATTTTCAATTTCAACCAATCTGGGAAAATGTTAACCAGTTCCATGTTTTCACAATTGAAGCCTTGCGGTAAGATGATCTGATTATTACTTGCGCTCATTGGAAACCAAAAGTCAATTATTTGTTGAGCATTTGGCAGAAGATTTGAAAAGGTCATTAGAATGATGAACCCGTGGAAGATGTTCAAATGGACTAACAATTCTGAATGGTCATAAAGCCTTATAATCAGCAAATCATTGTACTCATTCCAACTGTACGGTGGTTTTTGTTCCCTTAGTTTGATGAAATAATTATTGAACATAACGAAAAGACAGTTAAGAGTTTTAAGCTTTAGGTCATTATCTTCATTAGGTTTGACCGCACCAGGTATTATGTGCGAGAAAACTGTCTGTCTTTCCACAATCAATTGGGACATATCCATTACGTGTTCCAGCATCTCTGGAACGGTATCATTCACTGTGTGGTTAGCAATGAATTGAATGTATAAAGAAATCAATTCAGAGTTGTTTTCAATCTGACAGGCAGCTCGAAGTTGAGCTATGACCAATGCTCGGAAATATATGAACTGTGGCACTTCGGGTAAATGAAGCAAAAGCCAATCTGAAGATTTTTCATCCTGGTTTTCAATGGGTCTAAAAACTCTTAAAAGAATTTTCAGACCACTTATAGACATTAGACGACTGGATTTGGATGGAGAAGACAGTCTCTGAAGGAAGTATTCTATAACTTCTGTCGCAATCTGATTATCTTCAGCGCCATCTCTTAGCAGATTTTGAAGGTAGCCAATCAGTTCAACATCTCTTACGTTGTCCTTATCAATATTGTTAGAATGAGATAGTAAGAACTCACAAAGACACTGCACTGGAAGGTGGCTAAAATCCCCATCGCTATTCTGTACCAAATCAGCGAGCCAGGGCATCGATTGAGAAGTGCCATACTTTTGGATTATTTCCAACAGTAGATCTGGCTTACGACTGCGACAAAGCAAGTGCCCCAGCCTATGCGAGATGTTCATATTTCTTAGTTGTTCTAACACAATTGGCGGAGGCTTTCTCGCTACTCCCATTGGATCCATCAACATCAATTGAGACAATAAAAGACTGTTCTGTTCAGTAATTACCACTTTCGAAGTCGCTGCCGCCAAATGGGCTTCAAATTCCAATATTTGCTGTTTTTCCAACTTGACAATCTCCGCTTCTTCTTCACTTATCACTTTATTCTCCTGGAATTGGTTCGTAATACAAAACTCCATCAAATTTCTCAGCATTGGATACTGTTCCCAACAAAACGAGCCAATTGTTGCCGGATTATGGGCGGATAACATGAGCAAGATATTCCAAACCTTCCAATAAAGGACCGAAATGGCCAATTTGGGCGGCTCATAACCTATAGGAAGGGCAATCTTTTCCGGATGATGATATTCAGCCATATTAAACAAATATTCAATAATAGCAATTTTGTTGACCGTCAACGTGGAAAAGTCTGTAAATCTGAATCCTGCAGCCCTTCTCACTACATGCTCAACAATCTCCATTGTATCAGGGACAGAAAAGGGGATTTCTTTAGTCATTCCAATGTAAATAATGCACAAAATAGCGTCTTGGTGGACGGGAATTTCGGAAACTAATCTCAACAAGAGAGCTCTTTCCGGTTCTGGTGGCCATTGATCACTCTTTGTATAACTTTCTGGGGCGTCTAAGAAAAGCATTTTATGCAACATTTGAGTAAACTCACTCGGATTCGGTTTAAAGTGTTTGGTCACATCCTCGTGCATCCACATAAGGGCATTCAACTGAATCGTAGCCATGTTATTGTAAAAGAAGTTTAGAATCGGATTGATTTTTAAGTCTCCAGTCATTCTCAACGTGTTACTTGCCTCTCGAACTTGAGGAGAAACCGACAAAAACATGGACAGACAAATCAAATCCACTAGAGACTGCAATACTCTGTCTCTAAACTCGAAATTTTGAATCTGGGTAATGTACTCTGGTCTCATAGTTGTCAAAGCTTTACAGAATTTCACCAAATTCACGTCATATCGAAGCATTTTAACCAATTCCCTTAGAAACACTCTCAAAGTTCGAATACAATCTTCTCTTTGCAGTAAGAATTCTTTATAAATATCCGCCAGATATTCTGCAGAGGAATCTGGAGCTGTTTGGAACATATTAGTTAACATTCCCATGTTATTAGGATTTCTGGCATTTGACAATTCGTTTTGGACAACGAATTTTAAGAGGACAAACAAAATGTCTGGTTGGGAATTAATCATCTCCTTAATACAATTCATGTAAATGTTAATCAGTTGCTTAGTCTTCAAGCGCATTTTAACCAAATTGGCCAAAACTTCATGGTCTCTAATGACATGGCCTGTGATGTTACAGCAAATGTAAGTCAACAATTCCTGTGCTGGTTTTAGTAATTTTCCGTTATGAATCCACAATTCTAGACGACTTATAGCCAGAGCACGGACATCACAGATGCCACAAGTAGCTGATAGAAACTTTAAAAAGTTCCTTGTTGAACAATCAGGAGCTTGGCGACGATTTATGTGCTCTTTAATGGCGTCCAAAACCAATTTCTCAACAGTCGGCTGAATATGAGTGAATCTTTGAATATCTGCTCGTCCAGACGCTTCCATCAACTTTGAAGTATCACTACTGTGCGATTCGGAAGACTCTTCATCAATAGCCATCTCTTTGTTGGCTATTATAGGTGTTGAAGCCAAATTTTCGGGAAGAAGAAGGAATTTCGGAGGAGATTTTGTGTTGAAAGCGGTACAAATATTCTCCACAAATAAACTGCAGTCTTCATTGTCAACCCAAAATCTTTCATTAGTCGCGTCATCAATATATAATTTCACAAACGATTCCGGCCAATTGGGCTTGTCTCTATAACCGCACATTAGTAAATTAGTCGCCAAAACGTAGCAGGCTAAGTTATTGGGACGTCCTTTGAAAGCCGGTTGATATTCCTTACGAAAAACCGCTACCAAAGCACTGGTAATCACTTCATTGCAGAACAAATGTGGTCTTAACTTGGCCAAGTAGGATAAGGATAAAGATAAAACATTATCCAATTTATTTCTGGTCACAATCACTTGTTTAATCGCACCACAAACTAAACCGATCAATCTATCACTATCCTGTTGCTCCATAGCCGTTAAAACACTAGTCACTAGCTCAGAGGGCTCACAGTCGATGGCCACTTGGTCCCAATACTCTTGGCTCTCTCCAAAAGACGGATCTGAATGGGAGGAAGAACCAGCAACAGCATCTAATCCAGATTTCGATCCACTGGCAGCTAATTTAGCCTTCTTTACGTTTAAACTGGACAGTCCAGATGGAGGATCTCGTTTTCGGTCACCAGGAGGACCGGACTTTCCTACTAAAGACGACCCAGCCTTTGATTTCTCGTCCCGGCCGGTGGATTTTGATCCCAAAGCAAATAACTCGCTACCATGATGCGGTGGTCCCTTCGGCTTGTTGGGACGTGCACCAGACATTGGTTTACGGTCCATTGTAACTAAAACTACATCAAATTAGTATAAATTTTAAAAAAATTGAAAAAAATGATTACCTCTGTTTTTGTTCTCTTTGTCGAAGAAGACTCCTTTATTTAGTTCCAAACGATAAATGCCAGCTCTTCTTTAAAAGCCAATAGAGCGTCCAGTATTAACAACAACTGATAAATTAATGAACTTACATGTTATTTACGTATTTTTGCTTTGAAGATTTTAATGTTTTTGAAGAAAAAACTCTTGTCTTTCTGACAGCTGTTTGTTTACAATTTTTCGGAACAATTGTTTTCTAGTATCGAAATTCCGTTTAAAATAACCGTTACTGGTGTTTTTGAAAAGAAACGCTTAATTTGTTGGGGCTAAAACAAGAGAGAGACATTTGTTTTTAAATAATAGTGAAAATATCTTTAAATAAAGATGTAATTAGTTAGATAATTGATATTCTAGCATTCGCCTACCATTATCTTGCAAGTTTACCGTTTATTTGAGTGATAAACAGACTGTAAATCGGCGTTTGAAAAGTTCTCGTGTTTCGCGGAAAAATGTACCACCAGACTGTGGTTAACCAGCAGCAGGATGCGTCCAGGCACCCGATGGACTACGGTGGCTACTCGTCACCGAATAATATATCGAATTATCCCATTCACCCAGACGTCCACCTAAAAAAGCTCGCGTTTTTTGACAGTCTCGGAACCCTGCTGAAGCCGTCGACTCTGATCCCGAGCAGCACGCAACGACTGCAGGAGAGCAACTACTTCTTCCACCTGACGCCCAGCCAAGCGTCGGATATCGCGTCGTGTCGCGACATGCGGAATCCAGCCAAGCCAGAGCACACGATCCAGGTCCAGCTCCGGTTCTGCCTCCTCGAAAGCTCCTGCGAACAAGATGACTACTTCCCGCCAAACATTCTGGTCAAGGTTAATGGAAAACCCTGCCAATTACCAGTGAGTTTCTCTTTGGCGGTTTTTATTTTGAACTCTATCCAAAGTTTTTATTTCCCCTCTCATTCTTGGTTTTGGAAGCATTTGTACACAAAACTTAGCATTATTATAATGTCCCTTTAAAATACATATTTGTTGTTGTCTTCTAATTTCGGTGTAGTAATTGACTGAAATTGAAGAAATGCTCTGAAGCTTCTATAATATTTTATGCAGAATTTAAAATGAATTTTCTTTGTTCTACTTCTTGGACTACCCCAATGTTATTGTATTACTACTCCTATATGGTTTCTGTTTATCTGTATGACTTAAATGTATTGAATATGATATGACGTGTACTTCATGATATATTTAAAAGTAATTTAATTAAAAATTAAACCTTATTTGTCAGAAATTCAACAAATTGTATATGTTAATTTTGGCATTTAAACCAAGGCCGCGCCGGTACAACCAATTACTCGTAAATTTTAATTTCTTTCAAAGCATCAATAAAAAACAGTCCTTAAATTCTTTATTGCAATTTTTAAATTATAGGCGTTTAGTTTTATTGAAATGTAATGAATTATGAAAGTTTGTTATATTTCTTGTTGGTTTCTAATCAATCATTATTAAAGTAATGCTCAGGCCTGGATTTAGTCTTGGGACAGTCGGGGCTAGTGCCCAGGGCGGCAAAATTAAAATTTTGAAATTTAAGAAAAAACTATCAAAATAGTTTTTATATTGTTGTATATATTATGCTATACAACAATATAAAAAACTATTTTGAATTTTCTACAATTAATTACTTATTTTAATTCTTAAAAAATATAAAAATATTAAATNAATAAAATTATAAATGACCACTTTATATTTCAAGAAATATATTTTCTTCACTGCCCCAAGGCGCCATATTTCTAAATCCGGCCCTGGAAATGCTTTAAAATTAATATAAATAAATGCCTTTTCACTATATTCTGACAACTTCAGAAAATATATACTTTACTCTATACTGACCTAATGTGCGGTGCTGAATA
>JXOV01007802.1:0-11568 GCA_001014945.1 Clogmia albipunctata | reverse complement strand
AGCCGAGTGTTTAATAATGCTTATCGACCGAGTTTTACACAAAATTTTATGCATTTTTCAATAAATTAATACAAACATAAAAAAAAAATCCTCTTTGTAATTAAAATTCAGTTTAGCGGCCACTATTTTAAAACTATATTTCAAATTTGATATATTTTGCATCTCTCTCTTGCTCATAGCCGTATGTAGGTGTAGTTCAAGAGTTTTACGATAGGTGGTTTATTACAAATTCATATTTCTTTGAAAATTATCCGTTAAAAACTGTCCAAACTACAGTTAAACAAAAATGATGTCCATATAAATTTGATGACTTTCTGTACGGAGGTTACACTTTAATAATAAAGAAAAAGCCCTAGTGTTTTAAAGAATTCATTATAGCACTTGAGTTTGACAGAACAAATTTTAGTGTAATAATATCAGTTTTATGCATTAAAAATGCATAAACATTCTATTCTATCCTACTCCATCATAATCCCGAAGAACATTTAAACTTTAAAGAAATCATTACATTGCAATACTTTATCTATAGTAATAAGTTAATTAGGGCCGGAAAGTGCGATAGGCAGGGAGAGCTAGGGCGATAAAAAATTTTATAGAAAGTAATCATTTTCCACTTTTTATTGTTAATTTTAAAACTGCTTTTATTTCATTCTAGAATCCTATTCCCACAAATAAGCCCGGCGTGGAAGCAAAGCGACCGCCCAGACCGGTGAATATCACACCAAATGTGAAGCTATCTCCGACTGTGACCAACACAATTCAGGTCAGCTGGTGCATGGAGTACGGCCGGAATTTCTGCCTGTCCGTTTACCTGGTCCGCAAACTGAACTCGGACCAGCTGCTGCAGAGGCTCAAGTCGAAGGGCATCAAGCCGACGAGCTTTACAAAGGCCCTGATCGAGGAGAAGCTGAAGGAGGACGCCGATTGCGAAATTGCAACCACAATGCTGAAAGTGTCTCTGATTTGTCCCCTCGGCAAAATGCGAATGACGACACCGTGTAGGGCCTCGACCTGCCTCCATCTGCAGTGCTTCGACGCCAACCTGTATTTGCAAATGAACGAAAGGAAGCCGACCTGGAACTGCCCCGTTTGTGATAAACCAGCGATTTATGAGAATTTGGTTATTGATGGGTGAGTTCTGATTTAAAGAAATTTGTATATTATAGAATTCTTATTTCTTTTCAATACATATGAAATAGCTGTTAAAAAGAACACTAATAAGATCACTTAAGATCTTCATGGTGTCAATAACTTTGTTAAAATTTTTGGTAAAATTGTGCTTGTGTAAAAAATTAGCGGACTTAAAATTTAATTTAGTAAAATTCTAGGTTTACGAGAACTTTTCACAATCTATCTAGCTAAGATTATCTAGCACTTAAGAGAATTAGGGTTGTCTTAATTATTCTTTTGAATATTATATTAACACTGTTAAATGTGAGACACGTTTTAAATTAAAATTGAATTGTAAAATTTGAAATTATAAAATGCAAATTTTCTGTTAGTATTCCAAACCAAATGTGTTAATAAACATATAAAGTAGAATTTTTCCATTAGTCGCTAAATAATTCTGGATCCTTCTTCGAAATTTTCCTAGAGAAAGAAATAGCAATAAGGTTGTTAATTAATAATGGCGCATGTGGTAAATGTGTTTCCACGTAATGCATTTGAATAGACTCAGCTTTTGCACGACCCTGACCGCACATGTCTTTGATGTGTTTCAAGGAAAGTAATTGTTAACTGCTTTTACAATTTTACGTCCTTAAAATAGTTATTTATACAACAAGGACGATAAGGCATTATTAAATATAAGGATTGTTTTAAGCCACAAGCAAATCGAGTTCCTTAAAAAAAGCCTGAGTGGTTAATAATGCTTATCGACCGTGTTTTATACAAAATTTTATTCATTTTCAAATAAATTAACACAAAAATTAAAAAAGAACATTCGTTGTTTTAAAATCAAATTAAATTTTTTTGTCTCCCTCACATTGTTTTCCTTTTCTAATCCTAAGAGAAAATGGAGAGAGCTATATTTTGCTTCTCTTACTTACACATAGGAAATATTATCCGTTAACGGATGGTTTAAATTTAAAAGTACAGATAACAGTTGATTTAGTACTATTTTGTATTAATTTAAATTTAAATCATCCAATAATACAGTCAAACACACACACACACATATCATACAGTTAAATCCTACATAACAAAAGAGACGAATATATAAATTTGATCGATTTCTTTCACGGAGGTCACACTTTAATAATAAAGAAAAAGCACTAGTACTATAAAAATAAATTAACACAAAAGCATAAAAATTCATCGAATTTCTGTAAAAATACGTGTTGCGCTCTCTATGATAAACCACAAGAAAACGTAGTTCATAAGTTCTCCAATAGATGGCTTATTTTATTTTACATTAACAAATCACAGTGAAACCACACACAACAAAAGTGGCGTACATATAAAATTGATGGGTTTCACACTTTAATAATAAAGAAAAAGCACAGCGTGTGCTATAATAACGACTTTGACAGAGCAAAATTGAGTGTCATAATATCAATATTAAGCAACAAAAAAGCATAAAATAAATAAATAATTTATGAACTACTAGTAGACGATCCAGGTATTTAACTATTACATTTAAGATTGTGGCTTGATCCACTTACTGTGGCTAACTAAAATCTATTAAAAACCAACTAAGTAGAATCTAATCGTCATTAACTCAAAAAATTTCCCCTTTACAGTTACTTTCAAGATGTGTTAGAATCCTCTACACTTGGCCCAGAGGATAATGAGATCCAGTTACATCAAGACGGCTCTTGGAGTAATCACATCCAGAAGCCGGACACGCTGCAAATAGAGACGCCGGTGAAGGCAGCACAGAAGGTGGAGATAATTTCTCTGGATCTGGACGGCGGAAATGACTCGACGCCGAGCACAACGACCGCCCAGTCGAACATAAACATGCTGAAGATGTGTCTGCGGTCGAACAACGGTCAAAATGGCAGCAGCAACGGAAATGGGACAAACGGGACCGCTGTGACGACGACAGAACCCACCTCCACCACAAACGAGTCTGTCGTCGACCTGACTCTCAGCGACTCCGAGGACGACATGCCTCTTCGCAGCAAAAAGCAGCCCACCACCAGGGCGAATGTTTTCAAAAAGTAATATCTTTAAAGTGACTGCTGTCCGCGATTAGGCTAAGATATATTTAATTAAATCTGAACTCTCTTAATAAAGATCAAAACATAAACAAGTGTTTTTTCTATTATAATTTAATTTTTTGCATCTCATTTTATTCAGAATTTTTTTTCAAAAAGGTAGTTGGCTGTCCACTAGCTGTAAAGTTAAGAAAAAAACACTAAAAGAACAATATTTTATTTTGCGTATGAGTTTTATTAATACAAGTGAAAGTTTAGAGTATCCTTAATCAGACAGAGCAATCAACCATTTTATGGCGTCTTCATGAAGATTTTTGATATCTTGAAGTTCTCCAGTATATCTCAGCTTCGGGCATTCTGACCATATATGTTCGATTGTTTGTTGAGTCGCTCCACACTGACAGGACGGATCGTTTTTGAAGCCCCATTTGTTAATAAGGAAGTTGCATCTTCCATGACCTGTACGAAGTCGATTCAAATTACACCAGGCCTTACGGGGTAGTTGAAGTTCCGACTTGACATCTTTACCAAATTCAAAGAATGGAATTGAAGTCCTTTACTGTCCCATTCAAGCAGTCTTCAAGGAGTTGTTTAGCTAGTAGTAACGGAGGATGTCTCGATTTAAGTCTGTGTCATGCCGGTCATCGTGGATTGGAATACTTTCATCTTCTCTGAATTTGGTGTATTGTCGTAGTAGGGCGTTCTTCCTTCGCAGATCAGGTGGTAAAGATGTTGCAAAGTGAAGGTAACCAAGCAGNAACGGAGGATGTCTCGATTTAAGTCTGTGTCGTGCCGGAATCAGTAGGTCATCGTGGATTGGAATACTTTCATCTTCTCTGAATTTGGTGTATTGTCGTAGTAGGGCGTTCTTCCTCCGCAGATCAGGTGGTAAGATGTTGCAAAGCGAAGGTAACCAAGCAGTTGGAGTTGACGAAACAGTGCCGCTAACAATTCTCATAGTTTTATTGAGCTGGACATCGATCATTTGAACATGAGAACTGTTAAGCCAGACTGCCGAGCAATACTCGGCTCAGGGGTAAACCAGAGACAGAGCCGCAATCCGAAGAGATTGGCCATTTGCTCCAGAACAATATTATTGGGTTTCAAATGTGATTAATCAAATTGATTTATTAAAATGAAGTTATATTTATAATCTATACGAATAAGAAAGTCTGAGCTTAAAAATACTTCTAAATTTAAAGAAATAAAAAAATAAAATTATCATTACTTTATCTGAATTCTATAATTTTTTATACTATTTTCTAATTTTTCGAAATCAGGATTTTTAGACTTTCAAAGTAACACGTACCAATTTTTCGGAATAACTCGCTGTAAATATTAAACAAAACATAATAAATTCTGTTAGTTTAATAAAATCAACAACAATTTTTTTTGCCGCATTGGGAAATATCGTGAAAAATCGTGAAAATCCGCAGTCCTTTTTTAATACACTCCGAAATTCCTTTAAGAAAATATAGATTATAATTTATTTGTGAATGTGAAAAAAATAAGTTTTATCATAAACCACTTTATAAACTTGGTTTTAAATTATATATAATATGACTAAACTATTTGTAGAAATTGTTGGGAAAATGTACGATTACAAACTTATAATTGAAGATTTAATTACATCAAGTTATCAGCATTAGTCAAATTAATGACAAATTTTACCTAAAATCTCATTCCAATTCATAACGTACGTTTAAGTTGACTCATGAATGTTTCCCATTGACTATGATTTACTTAAAGATTTTAACGCTTTTCACACCTTTTCCATGGTTGGGGACTTTCAGCAAATCTATTTTGGGTTAATTAAAAACTGTAGCCGTTCGATCTGCATTTCTCAAGTTTGCACGTGGTTTCAAACTGGTTAATCATAAATAAAGCGGAGTATAATATAAAAATATCATTCAATAAACAGATCAATTATCGTAGGTGAATTGTTTTGGCCAAACAAATATCCCCTCGAAAGGTGATAACACGACTCAGTCCCCATTTCTCAAATGTATAAATATTTTGCAAAATAACAGTTCCTTCCCGAAAATCAACTAATAAAACGCCCACATTTTGGGGGCTCGTCCAAGACAAGCCCCCTCTTCTAAAAAAATATTTTTTATGTATAATTTTGCAGAAAATATCTGCAAATATTTATTGGTAAATATTTTTTAGGAAAAGGCTCGTGATTTCTGTTTGGCAACAGGTAGCCAGGAAGATGACGTGTAATTACACTTGCCTTTTTTGCTAATCACATAATAATAAATTATAACACAAGTCGTGATAGAATTTTAAGTTGTACAGAAAATATTTGCCTGTCCAATTAAGAAGTCGCTAAAAAGTGACTCTGCATCAACCAGACCGAGGTATCATTTTCGGGTTCGGTACATGAGTTCTTCCATTCCGTTTTGGCCGTCCAATCGATCACAGTCTTTAAATCTCTGCCACCTCGAAAAATCAAAATTCTTCAGAAATGGAAAACGACTTCACTGACAAAATGTCTAAAATGCAAAAGGGATTAACGTCGATGCAGAGGGAGACATTTGTGAAACTCTTGGCCAAGTTCATCAGCCATCGGGAAACGGATAAGAAAAATTCAGAGGATCTTCTGTTCGACATGTTCCGAAATGAAGACAGTGACACCGTTCCTATTGGGAAATTCTTAGCTGCTTTGCGGTCTTTTGGAATACGAATGACGGATCCCAGACTCAAGGAAATGATGTACAATCTAAGGGCAATTCATCGAATGTCCAAAAGTGAAGGTTCTCCAGAAACACAAAATCTTACCCGAGAAAACTTTAAATAGTGAGTAAAACTTGTGATGTTTTATGTTTTTCTGAACAAGGCCAATGTCGGAAGTGAACCACTTTAGTAACTGGTTATTTGCAGTGTTGTGTGTCCTATTAATTAGCTAGTCTACTCTAGGCTCTCATAATTTCTGGTGATGAATAATTAAATTTGATTTTAGTATAGTGCTAAAACGTTTTTGGTCATTTACATTTGGGCACTTTAGTTTTCAAAAAGACAACCGTTTGTTCGTAAATCATTATTCAGACATTTTATAACACAAGTGTCATAAAGTGAAATTTTAGTTTTATACCATGATAAAAGGCAACAAGTTCATTACTTCTTTATTGTAAAATTCAAGGAATTTACCAAATAAATCTTGAATAATTAGTAAAATCCACTTTAACCAGTTTTTAGCGAATAAATTTCTAGACTAAAAACCCGTGTTAATTGTCTAGTTATAAAATGCTGAAAAATTCCATTAGACTCCATTACCTGTCTCGAGCCAATTTCGAATTCTTTGAATAATTCGTATTTTTATAACAGCAAATTAGCACTCGTTTAGCGCCTTGAAGTCTAAATAACGGCTTTGATATTTATATTATTTTATAATTTTATTTGCAAAAGATTTGTCACACTTGTCAGCTGGCCCGGCCTTATAGACCCTCCGAAGTTTGGCACAAACATGCAAATTGGATTATTATCAAATACATAATCTAAACACTTTTTCTTTTGCTTTCAGTGTTGTGACTCCTTGCATCATTCTAATAGCGAGAGCTTTCCGTCACCAGTTTATCATTCCAGACTTTCCGGGCTTCTGCAAGGATATCGAGGAAATTTATTGGAGATGTAAATCGAATATGGATGGGAAAGTGGCTAGTTATATTCCCCAATTGGCCAGAGTGAACCCAGATTACTGGGGCATTGGAGTTTGCACAATTGATGGTCAACGGTTTGGAATTGGAGATACTCAAATTCCATTTACATTACAAAGCTGCAGCAAACCCTTATCTTATGCTATAGCTTTGGAGTGCTTGGGCCAAGAAACTGTTCATGAATACGTTGGTCAGGAGCCCAGTGGTAGGAACTTTAACGAATTAGTCTTGGACTATAATAAAAAGCCACACAATCCAATGATTAACGCAGGAGCTATTCTTGTTTCTTCATTGCTGAAAACCCTCGTGCACCCCGATATGGCTTTGGCGGAAAAATTCGATTTCACTCAGAACTATTTCCAGAGATTATCAGGCGGGGAACCTATTGGATTTAACAATGCTGTGTTCCTCTCAGAACGAGAAGCAGCTGATCGAAATTATGCTCTAGGATTTTATATGAGGGAACACAAATGCTTTCCAGAAAGGGCCAATTTAAGAGACTGCATGGACTTTTACTTCCAATGCTGTTCAATGGAGGTCAACTGTGAACTTATGTCCGTTGTTGCTGCAACTTTGGCAAATGGTGGAGTCTGCCCGATAACAGATGACACTGTTTTAAAGCCAGAAAACGTTAGAGATGTTTTATCTTTGATGCACTCTTGTGGAATGTACGATTATTCTGGACAGTTCGCTTTTAAAGTGGGACTACCTGCTAAGTCTGGCGTTTGTGGAGGCATTATGATTGTTATTCCGAACGTTATGGGTATTTTTACATGGTCCCCACCCCTCGACCCTATTGGAAACTCTTGTAGAGGACTTCAATTTGCAGAGGAAATTGTGAATATCTTCAATTTCCATCGATACGATAATTTAAAGCACGCCTCAAATAAAAAAGATCCCAGAAGACATAGGTTCGAAACGAAGGGTTTGTCCATTGTTAATCTCCTCTTTTCCGCTGCCAGCGGGGATTTAAATGCCCTGAGGAGACACAAACTGTCCGGAATAGATCTCAATCAAACGGATTACGATGGAAGAACAGCTCTACACTTGGCTGCTGCCGAGGGACATATGGACTGTGTTAAATTCTTGGCTGAGCATTGCAAGGTAGGGATTGAAGCTCTTGATCGATGGGGCAATACGGCAGCAGATGATGCAGAGTCCTTTGGACACACCGAAGTTGCCAAATACCTCCATGATTTGTCCGATGATTCCCAAACCGATAAAAATGAGGACATTAAAGAAGAGAGCAAAGAGGAAAATGAGGGCAAAAAGGAAGAAAACAAAAAAGATGAAAAGAAAGAACTGGAATCGTAACAATTAAGCATTTAGTTTTAGTTTTATTATACGTTTTCGTATTTTAAATTTAAAAAATTCTTATAATCAAGGTTTTTGGAGAATGTAAGTTCAATCAATAGTACTAACAAACTCTGAATATACTATTGTGTAAAAATATCAATCAATTCTTCATTCGAAGCAACATCTCAAGAATTGATAGAATTCAGATATTTCATTTATAAGAGTTGTTCATAATTTTATTACGTTAAAAATTGATAATAAAGTAAATTTCAAACTAAAAAGATCAATGTTTTTTTGTGTTGCAATAACGAAATTGCAAATATTAATTAGTATAATATCTATTGATTCAAAAATAATGTCGGTGTATCGCAGTAAATATTGCGGGTTTTTCTCATCAAACTGTCATTTGAAAAAAACAGTTACGGTATAGGTAATACTGAAACAGATTTGTCTCGTGTAAAAATTAGTTCAGGAGACAAGCAAGAAGGAAATTGTCATTTTGGATGTAAACAAAACCAACCAAAACAAAATTAATTTTCCGGAAATTTAATTCCCGTGTTTGTAAAACGAAAAAAATGTCGGAACTACCGCACTTGATAATAAAGAAGGTATCCCGTTTGTCCCAGGGCAAGATGGAGGAGCTGGCCCGGAGTTTCGGGAACGTGGAGAGGATTTATTACAGCCACTCGGAATCCGATTATCCTTTGATGTTTGTGATTTACACGGACGAGGCGAGCCTCTACAAGGCCTACTGCAGAATTAATGAAAAGTCCAAGAGCCTGTACGAAGTGACTTTGAAGCAGGAAAAGTGAGAATGTGATATTTCTTTGAATTACATCATTTTGAAATTTGATTCCTTTCACAGGGCGAAAAAGACTTATTTCTGCACAAACTGTATGCTGCAATGCTCCATGTTCTGTGACTCCTGCTCCATCCCTTACTGTTCCTTCAAGTGTCAGAAGCAGGACTGGCCTAACCATTACCAGAATTGCGTCAAAATTCCGTTAGTTTCTTGGATATTTTCATTTTGTTCATACTTTTGATAACGCAGATATTTTTCTCAGAAATTTGGTTCAAATGCGCTGGCAAGATACCGAGGATAAGCCCATTCCGATAACGACAAACGATTGCGTGATTGTGACCGGATTTGATGCAGAAAGAAATGCGATTTCAATTTGTAAAGAGACCGATAAAGAAGAATTTGAGAAATTTTTAAAGGAATGCAACGAAGAAGCAGAACGATCCCCTACTTTGACCAGCGCTAAAATTGATGAGAAAGTGTTTATAAAAACCTTTACCGATCAGTGGTTTAGAGGTGTTGTAATTGATGCCACTAGAACCAAAGCTACTGTCAAAATTCCTGATTTAGGAATGACAGTGGAGCAGAAGTTTGAAGACTTAAAAGGATTAAAAAGTAAGGAAATCTTCTTTAAACCTAGTTTTACTAGAGTTTTCCGCTTGAAAGGTCTCAAAGATCATCCAGAATTGATGAAAACTGATGTCGTTCAGCACATCCTCATTAGGGACATTAAAAATAAAGTAAAATACAAGGTTTTAGACTTGTTACAAGATAGATTTATTGACTTACAGAATGATGATAACCAATATCTGTCCAGTCTTTTAAAACGACGCTATGATAGATTGTTTGGCCTGGGCGAGGAATCCGATGATTCTGAACCGGTTAAAGTGGTAAAAAGTACTCCAAAACCAGAAGAACCCGTTTTTGTTGAACCAAAACCAACTAAAACTTTGTTCAATGAAAAAGCTGGAGAAAAGAGTGTTAAAAGAGCCAGTCCGGAACCGTCTGACTCTCCGAAAAACAAAAAAGAAGATCTAGTTGAAGAACCAAAAGAAACTAAAATTGTTCAAGATAATAAAAAGCTCAAAACTGAGAACACAGCAGCACCACCAATTGTTCCTATTAGAGTTAATCCAAGTCCTTCTAACCCGGTTTCCAAATTCCTCAATTTCAACCAACTACAAAGCCGATCCTTTGATCCAGTTATGGAAGATGTGGACGGAACGGTTTTATCTTACGAGAAGGGCCTATCTTTAATCATAAAATTTATGCCGAAATCCTTGACCCAAGAATTTTCGATTTTGACAAAAACTGTATTTTCAGAAAGTGAAAACATTTTTTCAAATACCTCTCCTCCGGACATGGACGATATAAAATTAGACGACCTGTGCCTTGTTAGAACTATCGATGGCGAAGAGGTAGATTACGGACGTTGCAAATATTTGGAAGGCAATCGTTTTGAGAACATTGATTGGTGTGATATTTATGAAGATGTTGAGGCAGAAGATGTTCGTCCTTTGCCCAGAAATCTCTTAATGCCAATGGTTCTCTTGGACTGCTCCATTGTGGCTGAAGAGGAAGACCAATTTGACAGTTCAACTTTTGAAGTACCCTCGGCCAAAACAATCAAGAAAATGGTCCATCAGAAAAAACACATGTTCAAAACGACGTTGCCAAAATAATTAAATAAAATATATTTGCACAAATGTGATTCGTTAGTTAATAACCATTCATTTATACTGAATTGAGATAAAATAAAGATGGATTTCAAAGAGTTCTTATTGATTATTTTCGCGTGTTCTTTTGTGATTGGCAATCCAGCAGAGAGGTTTAAGAGAATCGTTGGAGGAGCTATTCCTGAAAATCCTAGTAAGGTTTGTGGTTTGTTATAGGGCAAAGTTTTAAATTTAACCTTTTTCAGATGATTTCGGACACGTTGCCACATTATTTTTAAATAATTCTGTCCAGAATATTCCATTCTGCGGAGCCTCGCATATAGGAGGCGGATGGCTGGTGTCGGCCGCTCATTGTGTTAAACATATGAACAGGTTTGTTTTCATAGATTATTACCCAGTATTTATAGAAACGACCTTTTGGATAATTCGTCACATTAAAATTGGCGGTTTTCGTTATTTGTGCTACTACTAGGTAAAG
Organism: Clogmia albipunctata; assembly: GCA_001014945.1. Taxonomy (NCBI): domain Eukaryota; kingdom Metazoa; phylum Arthropoda; class Insecta; order Diptera; family Psychodidae; genus Clogmia; species Clogmia albipunctata. The sequence continues at coordinate 502 of JXOV01007802.1, read as the reverse complement.
GTGTAAAATAAGCCATTCTTTCAAGGAATAAAAAGTGAAATATAAGCGTGTTGTTACCGTTTCTGAGAGTTTAAAATCCGTTTTTAGACTTTAAACCAAAACAAGATAATTTAGTTTCCTCTTCAAAATACACGAAAAACAGATTTTATTACATTTTAGTAATATTAAATATTATGGCACTCCAATTTCTTCTACAGGTGGTATTTAGCACAAGTGATAAAAAGAATGATTAAAAGCACTAGTACCTTTTCTTCATTAAACTCTGAGCTCAGTGAAAAAAAATTATACGAAAGTTATTTTTATATTGGAGTTTGTACTGTAAAATTGACAATTTAACGGTTTTAACGAATGATTAAAAATTAAATAAAATGACCCTTTAATATATCGCGATCGCATTTCATGTTCAGGTGGATAAAATATTTAGATATCAAAATTAGTCCTTGATATTAAGATTAATTTGTTTATGGCTTTTTATTTGTATTGTATTGTACAATTGGACCAA
>JXOV01007793.1:0-52677 GCA_001014945.1 Clogmia albipunctata | reverse complement strand
GTTCGTCTTTTCGGTCTGAGGAGAGACTGGGCCATTTTATCGGCTGTGTGATTCGTTTTTTTGTTTTGGTTATTGCNTGCCTGTTCTCTGACCAGATTTAGGTCCTGTTCTAGCTCAGAGGACATTTTGATGTTTTTGATGTTCGTTGTAGCTATATTGCGTGCCAGAAAGTTCGTCTTTTCGGTCTGAGGAGAGACTGGGCCATTTTATCGGCTGTGTGATTCGTTTTTTTGTTTTGGTTATTGCTTTGGTATGTCTCGATCTGCGCCATCAGCTGTTCTTTTATTCTTTGCTAGGTCCTTCAGACAAATACTACTTTTACCATAATGAAATGTCGTGCTCAATAGTTATTAATACCATTTATTACTAGGTCGATAAATAAGGTATTATAAACCACTGATTCTTTTAGAACATCTTTGACAGAACAAATTTGTTTGGCGTAATGTCGATTTATATAGCGAAATAAATAATAGCAGGGATGTTGCGGATCATAGCATTCTCATCCGCATCCGCAAGAATTCAGTCTCCGAATCCTCGGATGAGAGTTTTGAAAAAATCGACACCCATAACATCCCTGGCCTGAATAAAGTTATAAAAAATACATTACAACTTTTGTAATAACTAAATTTTAAAAAAATAAAATTATTTGCATTTAATTTTTCCTCAAAAACACTCCTTGTATCCCTTATTTGTCTCTAAATATTGTTGTAGCTAATAATACAATCAACACCCGACGTTAAAATTAGGGTTTAAAATCGAAAGCGTGAGTAATTAATGTATTTCATAATGCTAATATACTATTTGCTATCATTTTGCATATTATATTAAATATTAAAAACGGCACTTTATTATTTTGATATTTACATTTTACATTCCTAAATATGAAAAGTGCAATATAAATTTTATACCACAAAGTGTAAATACATCTTAAATAAAGCAATTCAGCTACTTTTTATAAATAATAATTGTTTCTTTGAAACCGCTCAACGATAAAAATAATTTAAATAAAAATGAAAGACTTTAATCCATGGGTATTTTAATAATTTTGTAATATTTTTGTTAAAAATATAATTAAATATTTCGGAAAATATTAATTTAAATAGTAAAACCAATGATTAGTTTTCACCAAAAAAATCTACCTTTAATAAGACTCTGAAAAATAGTATTTTAGTTAATTTGCAGAGAATATGATTTCATAAATCAATCAAGTACCAGTCAGGAGTAAGGGACCATTGTTTTCGGAGGGGTTGAGTTCGGTTCAGGGTCACCGGCAGTAATTTCCTCGATGATAAATGGTCTGCCGCGTCTCTGGTGAAAGATGAGCGGTGTGGCATTGATAAAAATTCGCAAACATCATTCTGAGCATTTCACAAAAGACAGCCAACATTTGTCATTTGTGGTGCTGCTCAAATAGGGAGACTCTCACTCTTCCTCGGTCTCTATAACAAAAGTCGGGCGTAAATCATGTATTGCCAATATTGTGACAGTGTTTTCTGAGTAAATAACCAATAAATTGCATTTTAGGAATTCGATTTTATTGCAGAAATGTGTAAATTGTTGCATTGTGGTTGTTTGTATTTATTTCCCGAATTTGACCAAAACAGTGCCAAAATCCGCTTTAATTATCATAAAATCAACAAATTAGCAAATTTATACAAATAGAGTTACGGATGGCTGGCAATTATGATGACCTTGGAGATTTGTCGATCAAGTTTAGCTGCACAGTCACGGTGAAGAAATTCAACCATTGCGACTCCAACTCCGAAGGTGATGAAAGAAATTATAATCAATTTCATTACGTCTTGTAAGCGATTTTATCTTTTAAAGGGCATTCGCTCGATTAATTCGAAATTATGGTTAAGAAAATAATTTACTACTTACATAAATTACATACTCTGAAACATCTCAAGGATCAGGTTGCAAATTTTGTAATTATAAAAATTTTGCTGATTATTGAATGGATATAACATTTAGTTTCATATTCTAAAACACATAAAGAGATCGAAACTAAAATTGTCAGTGAATAAAATAAAAGTATAAATTCATTCATTACTAATATTATTTTCTAAAATTTATTCCATTATGTACTATAAACATTTGGTCATCGAATTTCTAAACAGATTAAACATAAACTGCAATGATATGCCATATGAGTTATTTGAATGAAATTGAAGAAAAAATATGTACAGAAATAAGAATTTTTATTATTTTAGTAATTGTTCTTAAAACACATCTTTTTATGTGTACTATATGGTAATACAGTTAATAAGTATTATTAAACACACCTTCCTTTGGGGTGTCTATTTTGTGAAACATTATAAACCCCTCGAAGTTTCCATCGACCTCCTAACATATGAGAAATTTGAATAGACTGCACGAAATTGCGTTTATTCAAAATAATTATTTATGCTACAAGGGTGTAAAAATCAGATTTTACACCCGAGCATGACATAATTTTTTTGCACTTTCCTGAAATATTCACATAAAATTAATTTTAAAAAATTTGGCCGTTTCCACGATCTCTATTTGACCGTTTCAAGGATTTAAAATTATGTGCGACAACTCAAATGGATAGCGAAAGGCTTATGTTTCGATAGGAAAGTGCAAAAATTGTGTTCTTCAATCATTTTCTAGTCGCAGATAAATCTGCATCGTTTGCGCCGCGTTTGATTTACATGATTTACTTTTGACCTCTTTTCAGAAACCATTTGAGATTTCCGATCGAGAAAATTGGCAACTGAAAAGGTATCCGGTATCCCATGTATCCGGTGAAATTTCGTTGCCGTAGGTATATATAGCAAATATAAAATGTTAAGAATTGAATACCTTTCGTTAGTGTTCGTGTACTTCTGATCACTTTTAATTTTTTTTAAAATAAATCCGGAAGACTCTGAAAAGAAATTAATAACATGGGTACTTTTTTAATTTCAATAAAAAAAACTACTCAATTAATTTGGTAAATGTGTTCGAGGAGGGGAAATTTAATGTAACTGGTTGTAATTTGCATAAAAGCTGTCTCAATTTTATGTACAGAGGACGAAAATGGATATATTTTCCAAATCTGGGAGTCATAATTAAAACTGGTGGCTGCGGTGTGTCGTAATTAGATTGTAGATTCTGGCCGATAAGTAAAACATTTGGTTGGAGGCGTTCCACCGCCATTAATCTTTCCATAATGCTTTCGACGCCTCGATTTCGCATCATGATCCTGAATGCGCGCGACATATGGCTTTATTGTTCCGAAACGACCACACAGCCACTGTTTGTGCGAATAAACTTGAATTACTGCTCAATGAGCATTGCAATAAATATGGACAGTTGTTTAGAGGCATCAAATTTAAATTGAATTGAGATTTATTCTAATTTATAAGATCATTAGAATTAATAATCATTTATAAAGATTTCATCTTTTATTTATAAGCTTTGTTAGAGAAGAGTCCTTTTCTCTGTTATTTTCAATAAAATCTTGTTAATTGATATTCTAATTTATATTTCATTAATTTAAAACTCATAACAATTAGGTTAAAGAAATGGGCAAAATTTGTAACGTTACTAATAAAATACGGGTTTTCGGATTAAAATTTTAAAATAGATTTGAGATCAGCTCTTGATTTGAAGACTAGACATATTATGACTCATTTTATTAATGAATTTGATATTTGATCAATAGAGAGTAGTAGTATATATTATAATATTAATTAATTATTAATAATTATAATATTAGAATGCATAAATAAAATGAATATTAGAGATAAGCCGGATTTGCTGACTATACTTTATTTATTACCTAACAAATATTGCTTAGACTAACCAATTTTGTAAAATAGCACAAAAACTAATTAAATATTTAAATGGGAAACATAACTTTGATACTCTGGGGCTTTTTGTAGTTTTAAAAAATAGAAACATAACATTTAATGAAACATTTTGATGTTTCATTCTTCAGACTAGAAGAAGAAGTCGAACGATAAGATGTATTTGTGAATGAAGTTGTATCTTTTCATTTCTATAGTGCTTTTTTCATGCCTGTATCCATTCAGTTTTTCAAGCCGTGATGATTATTATGTTTCATTTAGAAAAGTTTCACTTTTTATTGAATCATAAATTAATGAAAACCAGTACTTTTTATATCAAAATTGGGAAAAGTATATTTCGATACAAGTGGTGAAATAGAGGTTATTACAGCACTCATTACTCACTCGATTTCACATGTGTATCGAACGCTATTTTGTGTAATTCTGAAAAAAAAAAACACCAATTAATCGATAATTAAAAATTAAAACCGTTCGCAGCGGTTTTTTTTCAAATTGTGGACACAATGTGTACAAGTAAGGCAGTGTGTTTATTAGAGTAAGATGAGAATACACACAACGAAATGGCTTTGACAACAATATGTAATTTCATTAAATTGGTGACAATTTGCGTGCAAATTTTGAATTATTTCACCACTCCGTGCATAAAAGTAAACCGTTACAGAACCAATTTGTGTGAAGAAAAGTCTACTTTTCGATACGGAATTGCACAAATTTATATGGACGTCAATTTTGTTATGTATGGTTTAACTGTATTTGTGGATGATTTCACAATATAAGAGAATATTTAAATATAAATATAACGTTTTAATTAAAATGCACATATTTCTTTCTCTTTCTAACTGAAGAGCAAGCTGATATTTCCTTTTTGAAAGTAAGTGAAACAAAGCCATGGCTTTGTCTTTACTTTCGTGGAATTAGAAAAATAAACCAAAACAATATGAGGGAACAAAATACATTTTATTTTTAAATATAAGAAAGCAATTATTGTTTTTATTTTTTATGTTATTTTATCTAAAAAAGCATAAAATTTTCAATACAACATGGTCGATAAGCATTATTAAACTTTTGGGTTCTTTAAAGCCACGAACATATCGAGTGTTATTGCCTTCTCTCATCGACCTTGTTGTATGAATAACTAATTTTTGTTACACCAAATTCTAGTTTCAAGTGTTATATCATTTAAGCCGAGTATCATTAAATCCGGTTTTTGTGGTCAACTTTAAGTTCTGTTTCCATAGGTAAGTCAGATTCTATCCTTACCCTTTCATTACTAATCACCTCCTCGATTTTATAGTTTATCAGTAGTTGTTGAGTCCATATAAACAAAATTTTAAACTTATGTTTTTATTTAGATCAAATTTCAATAAAACTATCTAAAATATAAAAAGCTAATATGCATATCAATTTTATAGAACAACTTCGAAGCGTGAAATAAAACTCGATGTTTTCCATCACTTTCAAATATCAATCTTTATAACCTAATATTATTGCCATCACCTCGTGACAAACATCGAGATACATAACAAAGGTTTCATTCTTGTTTTAAAAATTGACTGTATAATTTTTGAACAAAAACTAGAATTCATCTTTAAAAGCTGTTTTGTTTGTCGAGGACGTCATAAGAGACCGCGGAATTTCCAGCATTGTACCTGCCTCGTGCATAATGTGGAGCTCATTAGCTTTTGTTTTTGCAAAATCGTCTATTATTTTCACTCACGCGATTTCCGCGTGAAAATTCACATTCTTTTCGCGAACTATAAAAATTCACGGTCCCTCAGATTTTCAAGTTGAAATTACTTTTACAGCTCTTTTTGAGAGGAATATTTTGTACTCCAATATCATTTTGGTTGAAATGCTAAGGGTGGGTTGATATTTTAGAAATATGGTTTGCGTTCTATTCTACTTTTGAGCGATTTTTATTTTAAAATACAGATTGTTTTCTAAATAAAATACACAACCATGACTGATATTTTCTTATCATAGATATTTTTAAAACATACTAAATCTACCATGTTTTTGCATAATATTTGTTTTGATATGCAAACTACGGTGCATACATTTAAATGTGAAATTAATAAAACTAAGTTTATTTCCAAAAAATGCTAAATTTGTGGATTTTTAATATGAGAATCGTGATTAATCGTAGCAAGATCAATACAGTATATTAAAAATCAAAAGTTATTCATAAGTGTGTCTCTTAATTTTAAATATCTTCATATATATGGCATACGTCATATATGCGTTTCATTTTTTGAAAAATTATCATATTCTCAGAGAGTTTGAATATTAATTTTTGCTTAACAAGTGATATGTTTGATAGTAATTTATGAATTTTTGTGGCATAAATTAATAAAGCTAATAGTTTCCTGATTGACATCTTTATAGAACTCTTTTTCGTCTACGACGAAATTATCGATCTAAGTTAAGTATCTGCCTCTGTGTCCTAGCGGTTAGCACCCTGGACATCCTCCTCGAGGTCGTGGGATCAAATCCCGGGCGGATATTTTCTTAGCGCGAAAAAGTTTCCATTTGTGTATATCAATAACATTGCGAAATAATATTCATAGCGAAAGTAATGGCGCAAACAAATAAATAAAATGGAAAGATTGACTGGATCTGTTTACAACCGGTCTAGGTGCTATTAATTGACTACTAATACACTGAAAAACAAACAGTCACGTAAAGTCTAACACCCGTTGGTTGAGGTTGAGACTACCCCTAGTTCCGTCGTGAATGTCGTGGGAATAATTTATTTATTTTTTTTAAGTTTAATCATTTGGTTTTACATAATGATAGTTTATGAAATGCTCTTTTTATTCATTTGCCAATCTTTCATAATTGACAATTGATTAACATGACAACAAAATATTATTTTTATGATGTGATTAGCACCATGAATTGATGATTCTATATGGAGCCTATTTATTCACACATATACTACGAAGAAGACTATCCCTTTCATAACTCTCGTCTATATCCGTTCGTTAATTCGGTTTATCTCTTCGATTGTATGCATTTCATCTAAGCTTTGAAAACCTGTCTAAATTCGAACAAATAATGTTGACGACACCAGTTATTAGAATGTTGAGGCCAGAGATATTATTTTGAAAATGTATTTTAAATAAATATTACTCACAAATTATTATTATTAGTTGATATAAGGTAAATAATCACTGCTTTTATTGGGATTTGTATATACGATTCCAATTTTGTGACGCGATGCTTAAGCAACTATGCTGCTCCGGCCTAAAAATATATATCTTAATATTATAGTTATTCATACAACTAGGTCAATAAGATGAACTAAAGAATGCTAATTTATAAAAGTTTTTTTAAACGAAAGAACCTTTCTTGAATTTGTATGAAATTTAAACAAGTTCGAAATCAGGCCTTAGGTTTTTTTATTACTGAAATGTGACCTGCGTATCAAAATTATATTATAAATTTAATATAATTAAATTAAAAACTCTCGGTTCATCCTCAAATGTAACCAGTATTAATTACAAAATTCTACCTACATTAATTCATATTCTTGAATAAAATTACAGAAATGTGCACAACTATTATTATAAAGCCCTCGTGATAACGAAAACCCACACACTAACAGAAGGATACACACCCAGAGCGAAGGACGAAAAGGGAATTATTGTCTTGTGGCGGAGGAAGCATTTGCTAATCCCTTTATTATAATATGAATTTATGTTAAACAACAATGAAAATATTATAATTTTAATAACAACAATAAAATGTCTTGTCACCGAGCAGATAAATAAAGGGTCCTGGAGCCTGGTTTTGTGTATCCGAGCTGAGAGAGGCAAATGAATTTATTCGCACGGAAGTTGTGTGGAGGAAAATTGCAATTTTGTAATAAATTTCCAGTGCATTTATTCATTAGAACTTGTAGCGGTGGAATTTCGAATAGTGTTTCCTTTGGACAGACTAGCTTTGGGCGCCACTTGGTGCATAAGTGAGAGAAAGAGGGAGATGTGATCTCATTTAAACACTCGACACGAGCCCTAATCCGATTTCCGCAGTTCAAAGGGTAATTGCAAAACTTAATTTCATCAAATATGCATCCGCTCATTGAACCCGCCCTTCATCACCGTCAACCCTCTCTCTCTCGCTCTCTCAGTGTAACTTGATCAGGGACTGCTGACTCTTGCCAGGCAAGGAGCAGATGAAGGGCCAAACATTAAAGGAGCAACTTATGTTAAACGTCAGATTCAATATTTGGGTAATGTTTCAAACACACACTTTATGCCCTATTTTATTCATTCATTTATTCAGCATGACTGCTCCTTACCGCCTTATCATCAAATTATCATCCTTCCAGTGTCAGTCATACTGACACACAATCAGTCAGACGTTCGAACAGTAATATGAACAACAAAAAGAACAACTCTGTTGTCGATTGAATTAGAGTCGATTTCTTTTTATTCATTTGATAATGTCAAAATTGGTTAAAATGATTTTTGCGAAGAAATCTTAGTTGAAAAATTTAATATGATTTCTTTTAAATTTACATACGAAACGAATAAATAGATATAAAAAGGATTTATATAAATTTCGTTTAATAAATCATAGATTTCATTCCATTTTTTATTTAAAATTCATTTTGGAATGAAAAACGACAACTGACCTAAATAGCAAACTTTTGTCGTTATAGAATGAATCCAATGTTAAATTCAAGAGACACTGGATGACAATAACATTAACTTATTACTTCTCACGATTTTTCTTTTGGTTGATTACATAAAATGACAATGTTTGTCTTGTACTCATCTTGTTACATGTAACATAAAAGATTAAAACAAAAACATTCCAGATCCGGGAAAATAAATAATGCATTTCGATTTATTTATAACAAGAGGTGATAAACAGTTGTTAAAATGCCAAAGAACAGTGAAATACGTTTCTTGTTGTTTCTTACTTTAAATTTGATAATCCCAAGTTATTGTATAGTGACTCATGGATTTCATAAATAGGGTTCAAATTTAAAGCAATATTTTATAATTCTTTTTGTAGAGTATCAAAAACTTATTACAAATAAATAAAATCTATAAGAACTCTAATTTGAAAAGAATTTCTAAGTAATATATTATACAATGTACGACACTTATTAGTCCTTTTAAGCGATTGGTCAATAAAAGCTAGAACTTTATCTGTAATTAAAGATTTTTAAATATATACGAGTATGTACATATGTGCATACATTCATATGTGCTTGGAAAAGAGTATTTATTATATAATAATTGTATGTCCTATTTATTAAATTTTGTTACATCAAATTGATACTATGATACGAAAAGTTGTTTTGACGTTCTTATAGCATTAGTGTTATAAAGAATTCTTTGAAGCACCAGCGTTTTTTCTTTATTATTAAAGTGTGACATCCGTGATAGAAATCAATCGAATTGATCAAATATATAGGGAAGTCAGTTTAGTTGAGCATGGTTCGACTGTATTAGCGATTTTAAAGCGAACCGTTTAACCAGATGCTCATTTCGGGCATCTCTATAGAAGTATTGATGAATTAAGACTTCTTAAACTATATGCAAGAGAGGGAGAAAAGATATAATTCTTTCTTTATCACTCTTAAAGTGTGTGACAGAGAACTACTTATTTAAATTTTGAATTGTAACAACCGAAGTTTTTCTTGGATTTTTGTGTTAATTTATTTGAAATTGCATAAAATCTTATATACTCGTAAAACACGAAGCATTAGTATAAAAAAATTAAATTTATAGTCCATTTTAAAGCACTCGCTTCGTTCGTGTACCCCCGTGTTAAGTCATGTCTTATCTTTTCGACCTTGTTGTATAACGCATAACATGGGCCCTCAACCAAAAGCAAGGTAAGTCGATCTGCGAGGGATCTTCGCCCAGTTCATCACAAAATCCATTAGAAACCTTTTTTAATGAACTATTTCGATTATTTTTTGGATTTCGAAAATGCACATTGGTCCTTGAAGCAATTTAAAAATAAAACTGATTAAAATAATCCAATTTGTATCCATTTCGATATCGGTTAACACCTCCGAATTAAAATACCTATTCCTAATTGGAGATGACCGAAACAGGCTAATTTATCAACTTAAGCTATTTATTTATACAATATTGTTTCAAATACAATCATTTGAATTGTAATGAACTCAAATTAACAATTTTTCTATTGATTTTATTCCAAATCAATGGAGATAAAAGCCCTTTGCAGTGAGACAAAAGTGATTATCTCCTTTAATTTGAATAAAATTAACATAATTTGTCAGTTGCATCATTTTTACTGCTAACTAAATGGTCTGCTGTCATTGTCAAGTTTATTGCCTCGATCAGGTTATCTTGTTTTTAGAGAGATGACAAAGACAATCTGCAATTTGTCAGCATTTGTCACTTTTGTGCTAATTTTCAGTGAAGCTGTACTAAAATTAGCCCCTGCAGAGGTCATATTTCTATAAACAATATTCACTAATGGAGTTAAAAATGAATAATGAACCCTAATGATTTGATTCTAAACCAGTTTATCAGTAAAAAACAAACCAGAAAAGATCTTCTCTAATCTAACCTAAAAATAAGAAACGATCATATGTGACAAAAGTATAGCCTGTTGCGATTGAAAACGCTTCGTCATTGTTAAATAACTTATTTTGAGCGAACGAAACCATTTCCAATAATTTACAAATCGGTTCAGAGAGTGACCTCGGATAAGCATTTCCCTATTATATCACTACTTTGCAAAAACTCAATTAAAGCAGAAATTTAATGAGTTACAAATTAACAGGTTTTTAGAATCCCAACCTGACCTCGGACTCTGCTAATTTTCCGTTCATTTTTTACTTTTTGAAAATCATCTCCTTATATTAATAATCTTATTTCCTACTGTTTCTACCCACACAAAACAACTCTATTTTTCTAAAAATTGATTTATTAACACTGGATTACATAAGAAAATCAAAGATGCGAAGGACAAATTTCAAAAGTTTTCCTGATTTGTGTCGTCATGAATATAAAAAAATGCTAATAATCCGCCAATCGGTCAGCTGTAACAGAAATCGGTTCATAAAAATAAAATTTAAATTTTTCAACATTTCCTCGGTTTCGTGAATGAATTATGGAAATCATCTTCCAAAAAGCTAGACACAATCGTGAAATTCCAAACTTTCAGGTTTTCGACTCTGTGGTCACACTTTTACTTTAGAACCAAAATCCGCTTAAGAGACAAAGTCTAAATTCTACGAATTTAGACAAAAATAACCTATTCAAATCTATTATCGACACACGTGCTTTTTGAAATCCTATTTTTACTTTTAACTATCCAAAATAGAATACTTTTTATATGAAAAAGATTGTTTTGATGCTATTAAGAGACACATAAATTATAACTTTAACTACATATTACTACAGAAACATAATATGTAAATTCAGTTTTTGTAATCGAAATGTTTACATGGAAATAAAAAAAATATTTGAAATGATAAATGACATATTAGGTAATCGATACGCAAAAACACACATTTGCAAATCTCTCTTATTAATTAGTGTAAATTTTACATAAATAATTTGATAAACTTCCTATGGTATTTCCAACAATTTTCACCTAAAGAAGTGAAAGTAACCCATCTGGTAGATAAAGTATTCTTTTAAATTTGCAATGTTTTAGTTATGTATTAATTTTCTTAGAATTTTAAAAGAACATATAATATCCTAAACCACAATATCCTCAAAACTTACTTATCTTCATATCACACCTCTTCTATCATACTGTTTTATAGAATTATAAATATATAACTTTTATATTCTGTTTAAGAAATAACGCATTAATCAATTTTATCTCTACAAATCTTGTTGTTAGAACGTGTTTTTAAAAAACTTTGAATTTTGAAATAGATATTTAGAATTAATACTCAATTTTGCAAAGTCTTCATTTTCAAATCAATATTCAGAATCCCGTTTATCCGAGTTTATCGAGACAAGGGTCACAAGGCTAGCGAGTGTTTTTAAAAAGGCCCGAGCGTGTAATAATGCCTATCAACCGCGTTTTATATCAAATTTTAGGCATATTTAGATATAGAAGAATATTTAAATAAATTATAACTTTTATGTTCTGTTCAAGAATGGACGCATTAATCAATTTTATCTATATAAATCTTGTTGTTAAAACATGTTTTAAAAAATTTTGAATCTTGAAGTAGATATTTAGAATTAATACCCAATTTTGCAAAGTCATCATTTTCAAATACATATTCAGAATCCCGTTTATCCGACATTCCGAGTTCATTATTAATTACTAATAATAGTTATTTGTACAACTAAGTCGATAAGATAAGTGTTTTATATCAAATTATAGGAATATTTAGAGATACTAGTATATTTAAACACTTGAAAATATGTTTTCATTTATCTCTTTTTGTTTACATTTGGTATAGGTTATTTACAACGTCTTCTTCTCTCTCCATCTCGTTCGNGTTCATTATATGATCTAGGACATCTTCATCTTTATCTTGAGTTCTACAGTCCATCAAAACACTTTCCATTGTCCTCTTTATCACCTGCGTTTGTATATTTAAATAAAATAAAACAAAAATCTTAAAAATTCTTTGAACTATTGTAAAGATATATGTTGTCCTTTTGCACACGAGTATAATTTCTGTACTTGCCTTTGTTGCTTATAAATATATTTATCGAAATGTAGGAAAAGGAGAGAATATACAAAAATTAAATAAAATTAAAATATGTCTCTTTAACTGTTTTGCGATTTTGTTTAACATTAAAACTTTTTAATTGCACCTATCATTAAATTTAAATTTGAAAATAGTTTTGTTTGTTTCTATTTCATAACAAAATTTAAATTTGCAAAAGAATTTTTAAATGTAAAAATTCATAACAACATCTGAGAGAATGCGAAGTTTCTAGTTTTCGTTTCAATGTTCGTCTATGATCGTCAATGTTTTACAGTAAACCCTCACATATCAAAATAACTTTGATATAAATTATTGATTGTTTACGGAGATCACACTTTAATAAAAAAAAAAGAAAAAGCACTAGTGTTTTAACGACTTTGACAGAACAAATTTTATTGTCATAATATTGATTTTATGCATAAAAACTTAACAATGTTTTGTATTCAATTTATGTTCGTTCTTAATATTTTCAATACATAGTTATAACCAATTATTTCATTGTAATTATGATAATTATAATGGTTTTTTATACTATCATAATAAGGTATTAATGGGTTTTCTTATTTCAATCGTTTTCTAGACCTTTACTCGTGTTTAATTATGGTCTATTTTTCCTTGCATTTTGAAGAGGATCACAATAAAGTGTAAGTCATGATCGTCTGAAAATACAAACTTTTTTACTCCTTTTTAAAAATACATTTAAGAGAAGGACAACAAAAGACGATTCATTCTTATCAAGGTATTTACAATTTTTCTACTTCCTCAAAAGGTTCATCACTTAATTTTATCCTTGACTAAGACTATTTTTAGATTCCGGTAAAAATTTAATGGTTTATTTTCTATGAATATCTTTGTGAAATCTGAATATGTTAATTATTATAAAACTGGTCGAACAAGCTTTGATTTTGTTATTCATCTTTAGAGTCTAGACGGGAGATCAATAGAACATCATCGATAACATTTCATAGTAAAGGGCAAAATCCTTGATTGAAGCGTCTTTAGGTCAAATTTAGAAACTGATATATTAATTTATTTATCATCTTAATAGTTTACATTGAATAAATAACAGATTTTTATAAGGTGATTGATTTCATTTCCGATGTCAATGTAACGGAAATGAACTCGTTGGAAAATCAATGTTCAGATACGAATTTAGATAAATTAACAATATATCAATTTTGAATATTTTATTTTATTACGGAAATGGAAAAGGACATTGATGAAACATGAAATCTATCGCCCTTTGACATTGAAATTGATTATATTTATCTTAAACCGAATAATTTGATGAGTTCATTTTTTGTCTTCTAATGGAAACTTAATATATTTTCTATCGAAAACCATTTTAAGTGTTATTTTTAAAGTTGAAATTTGTAACAAACTCGTTCTTATGCTTTTTTGTTTTTTTCTCAAAATTTTTCAACATTTCAAAAATCTATTATAAAAAGAATAATAATACCTTGACCTTTTAAATCTTGAAAGCGAAACTGGAAGGAGTGAAATAGGAAAAAGGTAACATCTGTGTGTTTGCCCTCTTTAAACTATCAATGAACAGTCAAGATTTAAATTGTTAGGGGCTGTTAACATTACCCACAATAATAGAAAAAGGAATGCATTTTGCACCGTCAAGTGCAATAAACCCGAAATTCCAATTTCGTCTTCCTATGTTGTACGTTTTTCCCGAACCAGACCGGGGCAATAAAGTGCTTCTCATGAAGAAAGGCCGTTGTTCGCAAGCAGTTCGCTATCCTTTTTGAAGCTTTTGTACAAAACAAGCAGATTTTGCTGGTCTCTGGTTGAGACCCCCATGTCCTTTACAGGAATTGAAAGGGATTTTTTTTGCTGACAATAATATATTTAAAATTTGTAGTTCATGCGACTTTTTGTTCCAGGATAGTTTATATAGGTTAAAATTTCTATAACTCCTTTTTAGTCGTATATTGTGACGAGTACATCTTCAATTACGGCTCCTACTCGGCATCTACTTTTCCGTTGGAGTTCTTCTCCGTTCCTGTTCAGGCCTCTTCTTTATTAGTAATTATTGATTAACTTGTATTTTTTTAGAATTACATAAAATATCGAAATATACTATAACATCTAATTGTCCGCCGCGCGTTTAATTTACACGAACAAACACAGAACTTTTGACTAAATTGATTGAAACCTTTTCCAGAAACCAAATAAATTTTCCGATCGACTTAATCGAGAAAATAGGTGACTTTTTCGTATATACAGTTCAATCATAATATCATACAATTTATGCCATTTTTTATCTCTGAGTCAAAGCCTCTGAACATTATGACGTCGACCGGACTTTTGGTTATGCTCCTTGCGTTGAATTGCTGTTCTGCAAATAATTTACCTATGATAGGAACAAAACGAATCTGGTGTTGGTTCGACCACAACATTTTAACTCATCTTTAAGAGTCTTAAAATTCAATGACTTAGCTAAATTAATTAGAAAAAAAAGATAAATCCTAATAAATGCGATATGATCACATAAAACACCTTAATTTTAATAAGAACCCAAAATTAATACGAGTGTGAATTAAATTATATTTTTTTATATAATTTTACTTAGATTCATGAAATTTTATAAATTTTATTGCAAATTCACTTCCTTTAATCTTTTTTAGATGCAACATTTTATGGATAA
Source organism: Clogmia albipunctata (assembly GCA_001014945.1). Taxonomy (NCBI): domain Eukaryota; kingdom Metazoa; phylum Arthropoda; class Insecta; order Diptera; family Psychodidae; genus Clogmia; species Clogmia albipunctata. The sequence continues at coordinate 37,529 of JXOV01007793.1, read as the reverse complement.
AAAAATAGGAACTAAATATGATTGATAAATATTACAGAGTCACAATAAAAAAGTTGATTGACAAATTAAATTTTGATAGGGTTCAAAATCCAAATGCGTCATTTCCCGGTTTTACGAATTAAATGTCATTCGTTTTTTGCCTTGACACTCTGCTATGAAAATAATTTCGCCCTCATCGGACAGCTTACAACAATTATAGTTACTTGCCGAAAGCACTTTCTAATTCCCAAATGCCCAGCATGACCGCGTCGTCGTCGTCGCCGGCCGAGGCAGATTGATTGAACCCCGACACGTGAGATTGACTTTTCTTTTGTGGCTTGGTCAGCCAGTTTACTGAAGCAAGTCAAATTTAGAAGTTACGTGTCGATCGTAATTCGTAAATGATCATAGATGATAGATTGAGGTAGCAATTGGCTTTGGTACACCTCGCATTAATAACATTTTTTGTCCATTCTCCCGTAATTTCACTCTTGATCGCACGGCCAGAGATGGTTTTGTTCATTTTGGTAAGAAGAATGAACGCGAAAAAAACCAAACAATATGGAAAAACGATCATCACATTATTTAGACTTCCGTGACTACTGCGATCGCTTGCTTTTGATACGACGAGTTATATGGTGAATATTTATTGCAAAATTATGCCAACCACGATCATCTTCAGATTCAGATTTTAGTATTGTTCCACAAATATTTTACTGATCTTTGTAAGCAAGTAATTCTTTAAGCGTCGTAAATGACCATAACCTTCGCGTAAATTAATTACTTTTGCTGTTGAATAAATAAAAGAAATGGCTTCATCAAGATCACTGCAATTTCTTTTATTTTATCGTCTACTGTCGATCATTTCCATTTCTTCATTTCCCCGTTTATACGAGTATTGAAGGCTCATGTAACGAAAATTTCAACACTTGTCTTGTCGTAATGGATTTAATTAATATATTATTTAATTATTTATATTTTAGAAATAATTTGTAAATAGTGGAATATTTTATTATCCAAGCATTAAAGGTGATCTACGTGCTTGAGCTCCAGTCCTAACGAAATTCGGCGATTGTCGGCATCGTTGTGAATGTGTAAGAAATTGGACGACGCGATCGCTATTGTTTTTGTTGTTTAGCAGCTTATATTTCGGCTAATGCAGACTTGGCCCACCACTTTTCGGCTACAAGCGGCTTAGCTAGCGCTCTGGACTTCATTCGGATCTCGGTATGAGAAGACTTCGGATATAAAATTATCAGTAGGGGCAATCATATCTCTTTTATTAATACTATACTAAAAATAAAAACTCTACGATCAAGTCAAGTGAACTCGATCATTTCCGATATAGTGTTCGTAAAAATAGTAAAAAAGGAACACAATCACTGCGGACAATGAAATGGAAATAAGTGAATAAAAAACGAGGATCAATCTATAAAAGTTCATGAGCAAGGAGAGTGCATAAAAGCCCTGTGCAATTCGCGATTTGCTTGCAGTGTCAGTGAAAATAACAGTTGTGCACAGTTTGTTAAAAATGTCGATCTAGAAAAATTTGCAATTTTGTCCAATTGCAATTGTTTGAACCGAATTTAATCAGTCTAAAGGTGATCGTGATATGATCGTCTACTAATAGAAATGTGCTAACAAAAGATTGCAACTTAAATGTCATCAAGAGTGATTCCAACGATTGCTGTGATTACTGAATAATAAATTTAAAACAAGTTCTATTGAATCGATTATCATCTGAAAGTGATTCTTTTGTGTTAGAATAGAATATAATTATAGTGAATATAGTTCAAAATGAGTGCTCTAGTGGGAAAAAGTTTTATCTTGTCCCGAATGTATCAGTGTGTGTCCTATTTTTCGCCAATTACGCTGGCGATCTATGCAATCCTTATTACGATCATGGTGATCTACCAGAAGAAGAGAGCTCGACTTGTTAAACTAATCAATAAAATTCCTGGCCCACCGCCACTCCCCCTCGTCGGGAACATGATCGAGATTAACGTCGATCACGATGGTAAAATATAGTAGCATTGTGTTTTTGTTACAAACTTTGATGGTTGCTGTGATTGGATTTTAAATTAAACCTTTTTGGGTGGCGGACAATTTTTTAAAATTCCATTTCGCTTTGCTTCTAAATTTCTATTGAATAAGATTATTTTTTAATCCTAATTAAAAAATAAATATGAATTTAAATGAAGATCTAAATCAAGGTAATTCCCATTACTTGAACTGGGTTAGGCACTTTCGATTTCTGCTACAATTGAGTTTGTCCAACAAATTCACATTTTTACAAATATTGACAGTGTTGCTTGATCTGTTTTTCTCAGTATTGATTTGGTACATGATCTTCAAATCTTCAGATCTTTGCCCTGAGACACTTATTTGATCAATTGATTTTCCATTGTTGTGACATGTATTAGTTCAATAAGCAGTAATTTACGTGATGAACCAGACCAGTTATGCATGTGTTTCATAAACTCGACCTTGCAAGTAATAAATCGTTCAAAAACGTGCATCACAGTACAAACGGTGACGATGAGATAACCTTTTTCGTAATAATATCAATGGAAAACAAAAGAAGATTTTTATTTTCAACAGATTTAGGAAATGTTAAATACGAATGTTCTTATTAACATATTTAATATTTTGAATCCAAAAACTGTGTTTACTTCATAAGTGATGAAATGAAATTCAAACTTTATTATAAACCAGGATTATATGAAATAATGAGTTATAATAAATTTTAAAAACATCATTCAATTCATGACCTGCTTGGGTGTAAACTCCGTTTTTTTATTATTAACGAGTAAAACGCTTTTTACTCAATTTTTCCAACCGTTATCTCATTAAAAGCAATAGATTTTACAATTTTGTATTACAAATTAGCATTTTATTATTGTAATTTTTTTATATTTTTTGAAAATTTTAGTTTAAAAGAAATATAAAAATACATACAATTTATAGCGTTTTCGCAATAGTCAAGCATAAACCCACAGACTTTTGCACATACTATACTTACTATAAATATCATAACTATAAAAAATCTGATCAATAACTAATTCTTAGAATATAATAGTTATTTAAACAACATGTAGGAAAATGAACCATAATTAATCATGAGTTAAGTTCTATAAAACGAACGAAATGAGCTTTCTAAAAGAGACGAGTGATGAATTATGTGTTTTTCCAACCAGTTATTTTACATAATTTTATACAATTTGCATATTTAACACCTATTTTTGAAATATGAAGTAAAGAATAAGAAGACAACCCAGTACTAAGGAATGGTCTAAATATATACAAGTTTCTGTCAAGCAATAGCTCTTTCGGTCTTATTTTTTTGTATGTTATGGTAATAGAGCACTTGGCTGTACTGTATCACTGATGTATCTGTAATAGCACCGATCTTTTAAACCGCAACTAGGCACCCCAATCAGCATTTAAGATCAACTTTACTTTTCGTCATAATTAAATACTATACGTTTATGAAGAAGTTTATAGAAAAAGCATTGCCTACTAAAATGTAAATATTTTTAAATAGTATTGTCAAAAAGTTATTGTTACCCGTTTCTAGAATAAAATAAGAATAATTATTTGATTAATTTCATTGCCACTTCAAATCGAAATGTTGCACTAAAGAAACATAAAAATGGTATAAATATTCATATAGCCCAGTCACCTGCATTGTCAATGTCCAAATGTGCATATTTAAAATATACAAAAATTATCAATACATTGAATAAATTTGAATTAATTTTATATAAAAAAATAGATTTTGATTGATTTAATAATGAAATATTTGGTAATTTAAATAAAATAAATAATTACATTATTTTATTAGCTTAGGGGCAAAGCCCTATGGTTATTGCCAAATGATAAATATAAAAATTAATGCAAAGCAGGAGTTTGACTCTCACTTTCTTTTGGGTAGCATTTTTTCAAACCAGCTTGAGCTGGATTTTAAAAACGAAAGACAGGCAAATTTTTTCGCTAAACGCTTTGGCGAAGAAATGTGTAATATTTTGAGGCATTATATAATAAAAATAACTCCACCTAATTTGATTTATTTGATTAATGACCAATAATATTGCCACTAATTGTGTCATAAAGTTCAACATCTCAAAATCCACGCAAAATTTTGTATATCGGTCATTTGGAAAGACTTTTTAGAAATGTCCACAACAACCTTATTTTAAAGTTTTGGAATCGCCCATTTGTCATTTACTTATAGGAAGTGAGGTTTAGTTTACTTGTACAAAGTAATAAATTTATAATAAATTATAATAAGTTATAAAAATTAAAAGTAAATGATTTATCTTGTTAAAATTAATGTTTTGAAAATTTCCAAGTTGAAATTTTTTTTTGTTGCGATTTTTAAAGAACTAGTACAAAACGTAATCTTGTAAATAATGAGCTTGTGACATCAATGAATTTATGGTTAATATAATAATAAATACCGTTAAGCGAAGACAGTTAAATTGCATTTGGTTTGTGTAGCGATGAAAAAAGTAGTGATTAGGATGTCGTTCTAATTAATCTGTAACGATCAGGAACTATGGGTGATGGTGTGCAGAGGTTCCTGCGTTACTGGAGCGAGTAGTGAATTCCCAAGAGAAGCTGGCTGGATGGTCTGGAAGATCGGGCCAGAGGACTGGCCAAGGAGTGTGAGCTCCCAGGAATATTAGTCTTTGTTGACGACTGAACAAGAGTGATTTGAGGTTCGTCAGGCCTCGATATATATTTAATTTTTATACAAAGGATTATTATTTACAAGATTATTAAATTATATTTACAAAAAGGTTGAAAAGGAGGGAAAAAGGAATTGTTGATAGATAGGAGCAATGTTGGAAAAACAAATATTACAAGTATTTTGCAACCAGAAAACACTTCCTTTCTATGAGCATTAAACTCATAAAACAAAGCAAATTGATCATCTTACAATCGGAAATGTTGTAATTAATTATTTAACACCCATATGAAATTAACTAAATTTGGCTTTCATGGCCATTTTAACATACGAGGCCCTTTGAAGTTAATTCGCAGTGAAGCTTGACCTAGTCTAATGTTACATCCGAGACATCTTTTTTCTACGCTTTAGGCCTCTAAAAATCTTTGATATTAATAATTTTGAATGTAAATGTCTTATTCTTTTACCGCAAACATATAATTATTATATAAAAATGAATTTTTGCAAATATAATTAAATTGTGTGAAAATAGTTGTCTCCAAAATTTCCCATGTAATTTTAAACATTATACAAAACTGAAGTTGAATTGAAATGTTGAATTAATTTGATATTAATTGTATAAGCTTAAGTGTTCAATCTTCCTCGTGCCACTCTAGTATTTAAATTAACAAACTATTATTTTTATATAATCTAAAAACATAGCTGGGACGATTTTTGAAAACGAAAACTGGTTTAAGATAAACAGACAAGGCCATAGAGAGACGATTCTCTGATCCGGAATCCAATAAATACAGAAAAATGGCCACATTCCCTCTTAGATATATTACTTTTTAAAAATAAAATGAGTTTTACGATTCTATATCCAATGCAACAAGTGAATCAAGAAAGATGTATTTTGAGATGCAAATTGATACATTCATCTTTGAATTAATTTAAAATTAAATTATGGTTCAAAATATATGAAACTAGTTTCATCTTAATTTTGAAAAAATCTATTATCAAGACAAAGTGACATGAGATAATAAAAAGGCCATTTACTTATTTGTTGGTTCAATTTAGAAATTAATTCGTTATTTTGATCTACAGTTCATTGTACTTTCAATGATCTAGTTTTATTAAATTGCAACATTTTATTTTGCATTCACTTCATATTAAAATTGATGTCTAAATAAAAAAAAGGCACGTGAACCAATTTTTGTCAATTAGATTGAATAAAAATATTTCTCTCCATTTTTGGTTCCGCAAGAAATTAATCTTTTTCTTTTTAGTATTTTAAATAAAAAACCTCAAATCATTTCATGCCCTTCGGCAAAATCAAATATTAGCGTTTATCGGACAGATTTATGAATAAAATTTCAAAACACCTTCTATACCATAAATAGACACCGATTTATGGCATGCCAATAAAAGACAAATATATAAAAAGACATGAATTTGCAACATTTAACGAAACATATCCTGATTTCAATGACCGGTTATGTTTCACTTTGTAACAAGTAAAAACCTATCTATTTAGCAACGATAATTGTAAAAATTGTAAGAAAGAGGAAAATATTTCGCAACATTTCCTCAATTCAAGACGTCAATCAATCAATTCACACTTTATAAATCTGTCACTTTGGCCATAGAATCCGCAAAAACTATAAAAACACCGACTTGATTAGACACAAATGTGGGTAATTAGCACATTGTAAAATGCAAATTTCGATTGACACTTTTAATTTCTTATGGTCCAGAATTAGGATCTCTTAAGAAACCACTTAAGAGGTTTCGGATTTACGTTGTAAAATATTACAAAATTGAGTATATAAAATTGGAATTGGAAGAGTCAACGCCTTTTCACAATAAGGTTGACCAGATTTTAATTGTTGTTGTAGTTGAACAACGTTTCTTTTTATTTATTATTAAGGTTATTGTTTCAAAATTATTGTCCATGGGTCAATTTACTATGTTATCTCTACAACTATAAGGCAAGCGTGAGTGTTAAGTCCCTTGGTATAATAAGATAAAGGTAGAACATTCTCTAAGCATGTTCAGATGGTAGGCCTAAATTTAACGACAACTCGAAATTTTTTATTAAATATTCTACGCATCTTTAGTTTTTAAATTTTTAATTTTTGAAATAACTAAAGTTATTAAAAGAAAATTTATTCGTTACAAATTTTGCGCAGTTTTGCAAAATAAGTTGTCATCAAATTTAGGCTTTCATCTGACCGAAAGTGCTTCGGGAATCTTTTACCAGTAAAGAGACATTTGGTTGTGATTTGCGCATGCGCCCCTTGTTTTTTTATTATAAAAAGTTTTTTGAACAAATCCTTTGATTTGACAGTATTATTTATATAAGGACAAACGATGTCACACAATATGAATTTTGTGTCTTGTTACGCTCAACGACTGTTCACAAATATACAAACTTGAGTCTAAAATTGGAATTGGAAGAGCAATATTTTTCCCACAAATTGTTTTGAATCACCTCTTTTTGGCAAATGATCGATGCGGTTATAAAACAGTCAAGAGTTTGTTTACAATTTTGTTGTTGCCATTATGGCCATTATCGAATCGCTATTAATCAACACGTTAGCGTTGATACTGATCGATGGCACAGGCGGCCTTCCTAATCTCGGTAAAGGCCCTTTCTCCCACAGCAGTCCCAGTAGCCAGCCAGTCATTTTCCCTCTAATCTAACCGCCTAAAAACGCCGAAGTGCGATATTTATGATCGCAGTAGCGGTCCCTTTGAGCTGATCGTCTCTCACTTGATTGGAATTTTATCGATCGTTGACACTCGGGTTATATACGATCGTCATTGCGATCAATTATTTCTGGGTCTTGATTATTTTTTCTAGATTTTTTTTTTGCAATTCCATTCTGCACGTTTTCCGCTAATCGATTGGCCATTATCAGCTGTCCAAAATGGTTCTAATTTGTGGGGTCTTCGGACTTTAGTCTTACGAGTCTCGTGCCCCAACTCTCCATTTATCATAATTATTGTTCAATTTTTTATCATTCTCTTTATTTGTGTATATTCGTTCCCCCTCCTTTAATTCTCGATAACAGAACTCTTCACAAGACTGGTGAGCGCCGGCCAACTTTTTAACCATAATGGCGGCATAATCCGAGGTTGGATGGGACTTTCAGCAAGAGTCCTTATTTACAGTCCCGATTGTGCAGAGGTAATTTTTCCAATGAATGATATTTTTTGCATTGTAAATAGTAATCTGAAATATTTGGTAGATAATTGTAGGTACATAGTTGTATTACTTATCCAATTTTGGGAACCCGTTAGAGAAACTTCGTCCTTAAACTTCAATTTGAGGTTTAATACAGTAAAATGTATTGAATTTTGATTTTATATTGTGTATATATAATATAAGTGCATGATTTTTATGATATTATTTTTCATTATTATTATATTTCATGTTTTTTTCTCAAATTCTAATTTTTTTCTTTTGATTTTATCCAATAGAATAAACCAGTGCAGGGCAAACTTTTTGATAGAAAAGCCTAACGAAAATACAAATTTATCTTATCGGGTAGAAAAAAGTAGGAAAAAATAATAGTTATTTACTGAAAAACTTAATTTTTAACATCCCTTTCATTTTTATATGCTGCTATTCAGTACTTAAATGGAAAAGCCAAAAATGTTATTTTGCTCTAGGAACAGAATAGACTAGAAAATATGTTTCCACTATGTAGAACTTTATTTATATTTTTTTTTCAAAACCGAATTGGTAAGCCCAGCGGGCCGTAGTTTTCCCATCACTGGTATAAACTTTTTCAAGTTTATTAGGCAAGGTTATTAGGAAATGTTAAAGGCTTTATCTTTGTATTGAAAATATTATAATGAAATTAAGAGTATTTATATTAAAGATATTATAAAATATCGATGAATAATATTTAATCAAATGACTTAGGAATATATACTACTCGGACTTGAGATGTCTGTTCTTCACTAGGTCCGAAAATGAACAATAATAGGTATCTTTCGTCGGAATAAATAAGATGATCGATGGCAATCAATAAAGTACATATTTAAGCAAATCTATATTGATAATTATTATAATCCTCACCGTCATGATCAGTACAGCCCGAAATTAGCTGGCAATCCAAACTAACCGTGCATATTACTAACATTAAAACTCTTTTAAATAGTGTCCGGATATATACTGCTCTAGGGTGCAGTGTCTAATGACTGATATGTTAAACACACTCTGTTAAAAATACCGCCACAAAGAGAGGGAGAAATGTCAATCTGACAGCGAATGTCAAGTAGGACGGTTGAAAATACAGGCATTGTTTCTCGACAACATTTCTCATCACACTCCCATCATGATGCGTCTGAAGATAAAATGAATCAATTATTATTATATCGATAGCAATAAGTTAGTTAGGGTAAGCAATTGCGATAAGAAGGAAGAGCTAGTTTGATATATCAGGAGAGGCATTTGGCTGTTCACCATACTCTCGATTATACGATATCGTGTATCTTTACAATCTTATTCATATATATTATCTACATATGAATCCGACCGGGTTTTATGCCTAAGCATAACCATTTAATCTGTCACAGAAGTAAGATCATGGTGTATCTATTTAACTATCAATAAGTGTATTTCGTTTATGTAGGAATTTACTCTTATTATTTATTTATGCATTTATTCTGTTCTGTTTTTATTTCTGATAATATATAACATTATAAAAAATTATATTACGAAACCTGGGCAATCATATCGTATTCTGGAAAATCGTTTAGTTATACATTTTATTTTGATGACCAACCAAAACCATATTTAAGTTATGTTCATTTTGAAAGGCCTTTTTAAATATTGTACCAATCAATTTAATATTCAAAATAATTAATGTAAAATTAATCATTGTGGACGATATAATGAAATACAATTAAAAAAAATGACTTATTGTCACCAACTATTAAGCAAAATTTACTACTTTCAAAAAGTTGTCATAAATTTTATAGGATATCACAATTCCATTTATGAGTGATAATTGGATGTTTTGAAACACTTATCATGATAATTTCTGATAATGTTTTGTAAATCCCTTTTTCTTTTAAAATATTGCTCAATTGAACCAATTAACCTTAACATTAAGTCAATACCAGCAATAAAATTGAATTATACTTTTATTTACTTAAACTAGATTGTTTGAAAGTTAATCAATATTGCAATTGAAATCTGATTAAAGACCAACGTCATTTATCAAAAAACGGTTCATAATTAACTTATTGCTTATTAAGAAAACGTTTTAGCAATGGATTGTGGCTCCAACGAATATTTAGAGCACAATTGCAGTTTTTGGCACTTATGCACTTTATTTGGTAACACACAACAATAAAATTTAAATAAAATACACAGTTGCCAAATTAACAATTACATTATCATTTTGGCACTCACTTAGCAATTTATTAATTATTGTTGGTATTATTTCCCAAAATTAAATTGGGTAATTAATTAAATAAATACCCAAATTTTTTATTATGAAAATTTATACTAAAATATGGGAACAAAACTATGAAAATGAAATTAAGACTTTATTAGTTATTCAAATGTTAGTCCTAATTTCACTTATAAAAATATTTCTGACCTCTAAAATTTTGAACATCTCTCAATATCTATCGTATTATATCTTTTTTAAAGTCTATTAATGTGTTAGTATTAATACAAAACAATTGATAAAGAGCCCAAAAAAACAATTAACAACTTTTAACTCCTATGATTTGTATAATAAAAGTAATAGCATGAGCTAAAATATAAAATCTAATTATAGTATCTCGAAGGTGTAACAAATACTGACCAATCAGCTGTTAAATGAGATTAAAACAATAAAAGTAACTTGTTATTTGTTAAAATTTAATATGCATAAAATCTTTGTCAAAACACGGTCGGTAAGCATTATTAAAGGAAATATATATATTTCAAAATTTAATAATCCTTCGCTTATCGACCTTATTTTATAACAACCCCGATACCATTTGTAAAATAATTGTATTGAGTCTACTTTCCATTTCTGATAAATTTTTCATTTGATCAAGTTAGTTTTTCAATAATTATTATTTAACAAAAAATAACTACAGTCTACTCTCGATAGTTTAAACCTTCCATAAAACGAAGTATTTTTAGGATTCCTTGGGTGTTCGAATTATCGAGAGTCAATTCTATTAAGTTTAATTTCTAAATACGATTCCTAAATTTTTATATTGCTTGCAAATTAGAAGTTTTTATTTGATTATTTAAATGAAATTCAATTAGATAAATAAATAATTCGAAAAAGTATATCCTATTGTCATAGTATCATTGATGCTATAAACCAAAAGTATAAAAGTTAGAAAGAAATGCTAGTAATTGATTAGCAGATCCGTATTGTTAGATTTATAGTTAGAATATTTGTTTACATAGGGTTATAATTATCTTAATTATAGTTAATAAATGATATATAAGATCGACGAGGATAGGAAAAGAAATAGAGGTAGAGAAGCACAAAACCTGTATCAATATATACTAACATTTTCTAAACAAAACAATAATCAAACCCTTGCCTAACTTACTGTCTATATTTAATGTAATACTAATGCCCTCCCATATAATGTGTCTGAGTTATACTGCCCTCGTGAGCAGTGCCGAATGTCGGGTTGATATCATTGCATATATCCTTTTCACCTCCTTAAGCATGAAAGTAGAATCACGATGGTGTGTCTAATCGGTGATCACTCATACGTATTTACTCATTCAAGGGTTGTTAGGTCAAATTTTTCGTTACACTACATTTAACTCGAATCTAAATTATGAACAGAAAATTTTTTTTTTAAATTAATACAAATTCGTAAACGGCGATCAAAGATAAAAATATTTAAAATATTCATCAGAGTTCTAATTGATTTACTTTAATTCTTAATAAAAATAATGAAGTTAATGACTAAGCTAGTTTTGATTTGTAATTCATATCATTTATTATAGATTGATATTGAGTCTTTATTGAGTGCCAATTAATCTTAGCCAATTATTTAAGTATTGTATTGCTTTATCCGAGATAAGGCATAATAAAAGTAAAAACATATTGCTTTTCTACAAATCCATTAAATTTACATAATCGCTAATAGTTATAGCGAAACCATGACTTAGCATTCTTCTATCAATATTTTAAATATTCCCGTTTTGCAAAATACCGTCTTTGTTGTTGTTATTGGGTTTGATATAGATAAATAGTTTTTTTAAAATGCGAAAAAAATGGAAGAAAGCATAGAGAAAAATAGACAAAAATTCGAAAAATTTAACCCTCTGAAGATCGATTAATAAAATTCCGTTAATGAATTTTTATAATATTTGCAACCTATAGAATTTCATACAAATTAATTGGGTCCCCCATAAAACCCTTGATCTTTTCTTCATTATGAAAGTTCTAAATTTAAGTTTATACAAAATTTCAATTTAAAGCTATTGATATGTATGGATTATTTTACATTAAATATTATAAATATTTATGGAATAATGGGAGTTAAAAATTTTAATGATATACATTAAAAATTTCTTTATAACTTTTGGAAAATACATCAATTCATTTTGGAAATTCTTAGGCAATGTATTGTTATTTTAAGAGAAAAATATTTCAGGTTGAATATGACGAATAGAATAATTGCTATATGTTTCTTAATAGTGATATTATATGGAATAAGGTACGGTATCTGGGGTTGTGTATGTTTTTTGGAGTTTTTTTAAAACTTATTTTCAGTTGTATCTAATATTTTATAAGAAAATGTATTAAGGAGTATAAGTTAACATTATTAATAATTTATTTTTTATTTAAAAATAAATGTAACAAAACTAATTCAATGTCAAATAGAGGGTTAATATGCAGATTTTATTCACACGGCTATAACTCAAACTAACAGCTGCACGTTTCATTCGTGAATTTTTATAATTTACTAACTAAATTATGTCATAATCTTTCTGTTTTTGTCGTAAAATTGTAAATAGATATTGAAAACTGTATATTCCCTGCCAAAAACAGAACTGTTTGCCCGAATCTTGGGTATGCGGACACTTTGGGGCCGTCGACAGGGCTTTTGTAGAATATGGAACGGAACAACGCCCTACGTGCTGATTTCCAAGCCCAGCGTCGTCGAGGTATTTCGCAATCTCTCTCACTTTTATTGCACCTGTAAATACTGAATTGAACACGATTTTTAGTGGAGTACAAGGCCCCTGTTTGGGGTCTTTTCATGACTATGGTCAAGTGCAAGAGACCAGTTTGACCTTTTCCCCATCTTTCTTTTGCAATTGATTAAACCCGTTTTTTGTTTTACGTTTTTTGGTTCACGAAATCAGAAAATATTGGGCAGTCCGAAGCACATCGACAAGAGCACCGATTACGATTACCTTCATCCATGGCTGGGCACCGGTCTCCTGACCAGCTCCGGCGGCAAGTGGCATTCACGACGAAAGGTAAACCCCATTTATCATTCTTCAATCACGAAACAAATGCATTAGGTGGCTAATTTTGTGGATCTAATTTCGGGTTTTTGGTTTGCAGATTTTGACTCCAGCCTTCCATTTCAAAATCCTAGACGACTTCATCGACGTCTTCACTGAACAGAGCGCCATTCTGGCCGACAAACTGAGCTCGGAAGTGGGCAAGGAATTCAACATCTTCCCTTACGTCACACTCTGCACTTTGGACATTGTTTGCGGTGAGCAATTTTTGTTCGCGAATTTATGTAACGCTTTATGGTATTATAAACTTTCTATTCTTTTGTCCATGCGTTGGGAATTAATGAGGGTAATTTAATATTTGAATAAATCTTGATGATTTCCGAATATTTAATTGGGATAAAAGAAAAGTATAATATTTTATTAGTAATAGTTTTATTAGTAATAAAACGATAAACGACCTGAGAAAATAAAACTATAAATGTGACATGCTTAAATTTTGCAAAGCTGTTAAATGACAAATTTAGAAACACATTTTATGTTGTCCAAGTAAATCGAATAAAAAAGAAGACAAAATGTTCAATGTAAAGTAAAACTGTCTTTTGCTTTTTAATTTGATTTATATACTTTCTAAAATAAATTTTTTCTCGGGATAAATTTCCGCATTTTGATACGCAGAAATTAATTCATTGACAAATAATCCAACATTCACACATAATTTGTAAATGCCATCATATATTTTAAAATGCAAATTAACTTATTTACACTTGTCGCAAATGAGAAATGTTACAAAGAGAGTGTTGCTATTCCATGTGTGGATTTCCTCAATTACACACGTACATTAGTTTTAGCACGGGAAATTTAAATATACATAATTATAATTTTCCTTTTTTTACTTAACGGATGATCAATTCCTGTAAAATAATGAACACTTGTTTTTCAATATTTATACTACAAAAGATTTATTAAAATTAAAGAGTGGATAGATTTTCAACGGAGCAGAGATAAATAAATCGGTTATTGACGACGCGAGCTCTGGTGGAATAAGCTTCTTAAAATGTATAATGATTTTCTATTTTAAACCTATTTGTTTGTTTATTGATAAAGATTTACCATCATAAATTTTCCCACAATAATATTGTGTGCTCAATGACCACAGTATCGTAATATGGTCAATGCATCCATAAGAACATGTTTAAACTGTAGTCCTGACTGCAACTTGTTCAATAGCCATCCAACCAAAACCCAAAGTTAATTATTTTAATAATCTATATTTCCAAAATATATAGTTTTTTGGTTGGTAGGCGCAGAACCCGCTCGGGGATTATAGCCCTTATACACATATAAAATATGTGAATAAGATAATTGTCCAGATGTACGAAAACGTGCCATTAGGTGTATGGTGGACAGCCATATACCCCTCCACGTAATTCGCTCTAGTTCTCCCTATCTAACAGCATTTCTGGCCATAGCTAACTTAGTGCTATCGTAGTATAGTAATTTGTAATCTGAGAAGCGTTTGGATGTGATAGGATAAACGTGATTTTAGACCTGCCATTCAGCACCGCACACGAGGGCAGTATAGGTCTGGGCACTGTTCAGGAGAGGATTAATTTAATTAATATGTGTATATAGTTTTTAACTTGCATAAAGCGTTGTATGTTCATCACGCGTGAACTGTTTTTTAAATATTCGTAAATTCTAAGATTTCTAAAATTCTCAATAAAAAAACGGATTTTACCTTATATTCATTTTTATTTTTATATATTTATACTTTAATTCTCAATACTATAAATAATACATAGCATAGGCATATTTAAAAAAAAATGAATTAAATAGACAAATATGGCTCCGGCCAGTGTCTATAAATAAAAATATCTATGTATCTATCTATTTAAAAAAATATATTTTGATTATTATGGCTTTTATAAATCCGGAAGTTGAGATTATTTTCAAATTTTTTATTAGATCCAGAACCATTTACAAAATTTCATATATAAAACTATTAATATTAAATCATATTTAAATTACTTACATAAATAAAATTTATTTGTGCATTACGAAATTACACATTCATCCGTTAATTTATGTTAATTTATTAAAGCGGTAAAATATAACCTCACTCTCGTCGCTTTTGGAATTCCATTTCACCTTCACCGTGAGACTTTGTTGGGATAGGTCAGTGGTCGTAAAATACGAAGCGTGTCACATTTTTGTCAATCTTTTCGTTTTTCAGCTAAAATTAAACCGATAATGATAACCAGTACTATTAGCTGATTTAGTAATAAAAAATAGGTCAATAAATTTTTAATGGTTAATTTATTCACACCTCTAATTTCAGAGACCGCAATGGGCAGACAGGTAAACGCTCAGAGCAACAGTGACTCGGAATACGTCAAAGCGATCTACGAGTAAGTTCATTTGATAATTTTATTGTCCTATCTTAATTTAATTGCCAGATACATTTTATTGTATTTTTGTATCTAATTGAATTTAATGCATTGATGTTTGATGGAAATTTATATGGAACTAAAAAGCTCCGGGTAGTTTTCATATGAATAAATTCCAATGATAAATCATCAAAGATATCTAAAGGATTACATCTAAAACTATATCAATTATAATAAATAACCGAAAACTGTATTCATAGACTGCAATGGTCAAAAGATTAACTGCCTTTAAAAGGATGAAACTCTATTTATAAAGTCTCAAGTAAGGTTATAGCCGCACCCGATTATTCTTGTTATTTCTGGAATCAAAAGAAGCAGGATCTTTAAATTTACTCACAGTTTATCTCTACAAAAACTTGAATCAATTTTGAAAAATTTCGAAAAAAACGCAAATTCACACAATTCGCATAGGTCAGCATTATAATCGCACAACTTTTTTTCTTTTATTCTCTATGGGATAATTATTAGACAACCTAATGATGGGGGTAGTTAGACAATCCGAAATATATCAATATCAATTTCGAAAATTTTAGGTCATTACGCTTTGAAGATTATTAAAATCGGTACAAATTTTATTTTGTTTTATTACCCAAAAGATAACTCTTTATCCATGGTAAAAAAAAAGTGGCATTTCAATTCATACATTTAGAGATATTAATTTAAATATAAATCTATAACACTGACTTTAAAAGGAAAAAGTTGAGTCTAGTAAGTTTCATATTGATTAAAAAACATAAACTGTCAAAACTGTGCTTTAAAATGATTATGGTTTAAGCATCCTACGCTAATTTATTAAGAAAGATATATTTTTGACTTGCAGTATATGTGACTATATATTTGATTAAGAGAAATATAGTTTTGTAATGAATTTCATAAAAAAAAATTGATTACGATTTGTTACAAAAAACGAACACATGGTCTTGTGTTCGCAAAAACTATAGCTTTAGAAAAAAAAACAAAAAGCGACCATTAATGGTTAATAATGTCTCAGTTATCTACTGTTTTATAAAATTTATTACAATTGAGATTAAATCTACCTAATTTATTAGTCTGGGATTAAAAAAACAAGAAAGAGCAAAAAATCCAAATGAAAAAAACCTATTTGAATAATTAATGGCGCTAAATGGAAAAAAAGTAATTGACAACACCATTTCAATTATTTATTGAATTGTAAGTGCCAAAAGTAATAAAGGTTAACTGTTCGGTAGTCGTGAATAATCGTAATAAATTGCTGACAATTTGTTGTGTCAACAATTGTAATTGGTGTCATTTTTTAGTTATTGATTTTGTTATGATAGTGATTTTTAAAATAAATTGCAAGAGAGTACTTTTAGAAAGTAAATAAAAAATCCAATTTTATGGAATTTGGCCTTTTATATTTTAAATAAATTTAGAATGTTATTTCATAGGAAATCTTTCTTTCTACATAAAGAATTTTTTAATGTATTTTAATAGTGAATAGTCCCTAATCTAGGTATCCCTGAAAGACATTAAGGTTAAATGGGACAAACGAGGGTATATGTTATATTTAAACTGTTAGTTTCTGATTTTGTTGGGGCTTTTTTTTAAATATTTTCGCAAAGGTTTTTCTCTTCAAATTTGGAAGAGGTTATGAATTTTTTAATAAAAAAACAGAACCCTTTTGGACCAAGAGGAAGGTTCATTTATTATATTAGGTGTAAAATAAGTTCTCTCGTTTTTATTATAAAAGTGAATTATTTCGGATAATTAATCAGTAATCTGATAGTCAATGTATTGTCTAGCTACTATTGTTTCCCATCTTTCTAGCAATTCGCGGCTTCGATTTCGTGAAAAAACGGTCGGTTTAGTGCTAAGCCCTGAATTGATACAACTTCTGTCTTCGTCATGTTTACGGCAGTGCTGGTCAGCTAGGCAATGTTGCATTGATCTAAACTAGTGGTAATTGGAAAGTGTAACATATAGGGAGTACGGCAGGGAACAAAGGGCGTCCCATTTGACCGTTTCTGGGTGTGTTATTAAGGTTCCGCAAAATGTGGCCATAAAATGACGTTAAATTTCCACGGCTTCAATTCATACGGCACCCAATAGCTCACTTTATCGTTTCCATTGGGTTCTATCTAAAAGCTCGCTTTTAATATATCCAATTATTCAATTATATAAATAATTTGCTTACATTCGTTTACAAATTTTTTTTTCTAAAAATAAAAAAGATAATGTGCGTAATAGGATCGACATGTGTTAAATAAATACCCTAAAAAATCTTTCACAAGACATAATGCGAATTTCGTAATTAATTCTATTTTTAGATTTTTATTGAAATTAATTTCCGCAATTTAAGATAATCGATTTGTTTTTGATCAACCTTTAGAAGATCAAAATGCAGTTCAAATAATATTCAAGAAAAAAATTAATTACAAAAATCCATGGTCCGAAAATAATTGAAGGCTGTTTCTTTGAGTATCTTATACTTCTTGTACCACCAACACTAAACAAGGTCGTGTTATTTCGGAAATTAATCTTCAATGAAAATTACTCATTCCCATAATCTCAATTTCAAATCTTCTTTATTTGTGCGGAAGGCAGAAGCGACTAAGCAAAAACTTAGATAAATATTAGATTGTATCTTGGCTAATTACGATTTCATGTTGCATAAAAACTGGCCAAATATTTCGCGGTGGCAGAAAATATATTTGTCAAATATTCAAACATTTTGATGGATTGGTTGTTAATGACATTTTTATATGAACCAAATTATAAATTATTATCTAAAATTAGAAAGCCATTTTGATGGATTAAAACCAATTCATAATTATACTTTCACCTGTCTTTTCTTAAATTTCATATACATCAAAATATTACTCGATCTGCCAATAATTATTGGTTTCAGCTATTTTTTCTGTACATTGTCAATCATTTTGCAAAACGTGCCGATATTATTTCATTGGAAAGTAGTTTTTTGTTTTGTTTTGATTGAAATAACTAGTTTTGTCAATATATTTGATTAATTTGATTTATATATTTAGTTTAAGGTGTCTAATAATTCACAACAAAAAAATCAAACATTTTTAAAGACCTAATTACACTTTCAATTATATTTGATTTATCAATCAATCTAGTAATTGGATATTATTTCGTGATATATTTTCTTATATTATTGGGATAATGTTTTGTGGAAATAATACCCGTATCATCAACTATATACGGATGATTTGTAGGGAATATAATAATCTTTATTTTAATATGGTTTGAGCCGTTTTTGAGCTATGTAGCATAGCCCAAAGAGCCGCTATGTCAGATAATATAACCCGTAACTGTGACTTTATTAGCTGTCCTATTGTGCCCATATTATCATCCATAATGCAAAATGAGCACCGTTTTCGATAGCCATCAGTGCTTTACTTGATAATATTTTATACTATTTTCTCATTTTTCGAAATCAGGGTTTTTAGACATTTAATGTAAGCTATTGCCGGCCTACTATGAGTTCGCGACCAAATTTTCGCAATTCTGGATGTATTTCGGATTGTCTAAAACCCCTCATCAATAGGTTTTTTTTTAAATAATGCCCCATAGCGGAGAAAAGAGGGGTAAGGCTATAACGCTGACCCATTCGGCATTTGCGGTTTTTCGTTTTTTTCTCTTAAAATTGGTTCAAGTATTTGCAAATCTGCTTTGACCTAACGTTGTAGTCTGTAAAGAGATATACCGTGTGTAAATTTGAATATCCAGCTTCTTTTGGTTCCAGAGATATCAAGGATAAACGGGTGCAGCTATAACCTCAATATGTATTATTGGATTAATAATGAAAATTTAAGAATTATTGGAAAACTTTGCAACTTACAAAAACTATATTTCAGCTTATAAATTATCACTATTTTATTTGTAGTGTGAAATTTTAGAATTATTTCATTCAAGAAATAGGTTTGGATATATCGACAGTCCAGAATTACAACGACGTAAATGAAACAATTTGTCAAATCTGCAAAGACACTACCAGAAACTTGTCCTTCTAAAATAGGAGCAAAGACGACTCCTACAGGACGTAGTTTCCTCAAGGTCAAAATATTCTTGTTTTTCGTTTAGAACATACCTAGATAGATACTGTCCAAATTTAAAAAAAAATCGGATTTGTGATTTTGTTTTTATTGCGTTTGAAAGCATAGTCTACAAAATAAGCATTCGTAGCAAGGATTATTTCCTTATTGAGCTCGTATTTCAATCCAATGGGTGAATTTTTTCAAATTTGGTATCAAAATACAAAGTCGAATTGATAGTCTTTACCTTCACAAGGTAAACGTCTCCAATACATAGTACATTCCATGGTTTTGACCGATCCTGATCTATGATGGGTGTTTGAAAGCCGGAAATTTATCAGACCATTTCTCATTTTTTGTTTAACTCTGTACTATTGATTTTCTTGCTCTCCTGTAAAACTGTTAATTTTGCAGGTGCGTCATTGTAATTCTGGACCATCGATATGTAATTCTTTTTTTCTTCGTCTCCTTAAATGCCATATCTATTCATTAACTAATCTTTCTACAATGGACAATTGAGTATCATGTCTATGAATCATTATTTCTTTAGATGTTATTTGCATCATGAACTGATGATTCTATATAGAGCCTAATTATTGACTGATTGAAAATACCTTCTACACCTAATTACCAAAGGATTCTTTCAAAATATAATTTGTTTAAGAAATATTTTGAACTTTAAAAATTTGATCAATCAAATAAAACCACCCTTTTATCCTAGATACACTATATATTTTTCAATTATATTATTTAAAAAAAACTTATATGAATCGAAGAGACTTTTCGTACATATTTTAACATTTCATCCCTAGTAAGAATACTTTTTCATCTATTTGTTTTAATAAAACTGTTCATAAACACATAAATATGATGAAGACTCCCTGGGTAATAACCTGTCTGTAATCAATTACACAATCAAATCGGCGGCAATATTAATCATAATTTTCATGAAACTTCGCGTGGCAATTTTTCGCAACATTAGGCCCAAAGAGGGGAGTTTTACGTCAGAAGGAGCGACGATGCGAAAAATTGTCCGCCCTCTCGCCGGAAATTTTTATCGGAAATGCATCGAGTGGGAAATTAAGGGCGGAAAATATCATGACAAAGTGCCACTGAATTTTATGAATGAACTCCGTTGATATGTCAATCAAACAATTTGACATTGATTGCAAGAAAATTGCAGACATAAATTTTCTGGAAAAATATTATGTGATTCTCTTTAAATTAAATTAAAATTTAAATACTTTAATAACTAAAATTAGATCATCAACTAATAAAATGCAGTTTAATATTTCTTGGATTTAAATACAATATACTTTTTAAAGCACTTTTAAGGATTGTCAATAACTTTCCAAATTTGCCAGTATTTTTGTATAAAGATAGTAATTTCTTTTATTGGCAAATATAGTTTCTGTAAGTAGTTTTCCTTGTCTAATGATTTAATTCGGAAATTTCCTTCAAATTTCCAATGTTTTTATTTCAATTTTTATTATCCTTATTTTTTATTTAGTTTAGGTTGTTCTCCTATATTACAAATTTGTTTATCCGCCTCTAAGTGGTAACTTGCTCGACTGCCTCTTTGGAGGGCTGATAGGATCGAATCCTGGGCGGGTCGAATCGACTGATACTTTTACAACCAGTCTAGTTGCTGTTAATTGACTAGTAATACATTGAAAACAAATAGTCAACGAAAAGTCAAAACTCTTTGATTGAAATTAAGACTTCTCAGTACACTTACAGAAACAGAAAGCTGGAATTTATTTATGAATTTTAAACATTTTTAACATAATTAATTAAATTTTTTTTAAAAGATAATATAAAAATAATAATTTTTTAAGCTGAGAGCTTTATTTTGCAATAAAAAACGGTATTTTTAATAATTCTTTTACTGGTATGGCAAATTTTATTCCTTCAATTCTTAACTCGGATTTTAACGATTATAAATATTGAGTTTGTTGGCTGATAATAATTTTTTTAATGAATTTTCAATTTACATTTACAACGAATAACAATTTTTTTCCAATCAAGATTATAACATAATAACATCAATTTATTCTTTCATTTAATTAGACATTAGTTATTTCAAAACAATTCGAATATTATACTAAATTCTAATATTTCTTTTTTATATTCCAGTATTGGATCCATTGTCTTGAATCGACAATCCAAAATCTGGCTCCAAAATGATTTCCTCTTCCGCCAAACTAAACACTATGCCGATCATCAGCGATGCATTCAGATTTTGCACGAGTTTTCCTACAGAGTGATTCACGAAAGGAAGGAAAAAGTCCGAAAGCAAAAGGAAAAGGCTATGCTAATGGCTCAGGAAAATAACAACAACAATAACGAAGACAACAATTATAATAACAATAATGGAAATAACAATGCAATGACCAGTTTTTACGACGATGCCAATAACTTGGCCAAATCTAATCAGGACGGACACAATTCTGATGATGAGAGAAGAGTTCAATTCATCAACAGCCAATTCAACAAACATGAAGAAGAAGATGATGCTTTTGGCAAAAAGAAACGATTGGCATTTTTGGACCTTCTAATCGAGGCATCGCAGGATGGAGCGGTCTTATCCAATGATGATATTAGAGAAGAAGTGGATACTTTCATGTTTGAGGTGAGTATTAAATTGATTCAACAATAAAAGTACTCGTATTATGTACATACAGTTATTGTTATTTATGATAAAAAGTGTAGCCCTAATGTAAGCTACATTTTCAAATGTTTGGAAAAGTTAACTTTTTGCACTTTCATATCGAAGCTTTTCGTTATCCATTTGAGTTTCATAATGTTTCACTTTTTTGCACTGAATGAATATTTTGAATTTTTTTATCACTAGAGTGAAAACGATGAAAAACTTGCCTAACGGCTCGTATTTCACACTCGTTTCCTTGTTAAAAAACGGCTCATTTTATACCCTAGTAGCACAAATAACTATTATACACGAGAAGATCATTTGCCTTTATCTTGAAAAAAACATTAAATAATGATTAAACATATTTATGCATTTTGGTTACATAAAATTGAAATTATGAAAATTAAATTTGTTCTGTCAAAGACGTTTTTATAGCACAAGTGTTTTTTCTTTATTATTTAACTGTGACCTCCGTGATAGAAAAAGATCTAATTTATACGTACGTCAGTTTTGTTGTGTAGGGTTTAACTGTATTTGCGTATGAATTTGTGTTTAAATTTAAATAGTACCAAATTAGTACTTAATCAACTGTTCCATTTAAACAATCCGTTAACAAATGATATTTCTTATGTGCAAGTAAGAGAAATAAGATACCGCTTCCTCCATCTTCCCATTGAATTAGAATCAGAATGTGAGGAAGACAAAAAATTTAAATTTGAATTTAAATTTAAAGAAAAGAATTTTCTTTTTTAATTTTTGTTTTAATTTATTTAATGCATAAAATTTTGAAAAAAACACGGTCGATAAGCATTATTAAACACTCGGGTCTTTTTTAAGGTACTCGCTTAATTTTAATAATGCCAATCTTATCGACCTTGTTATATAAATAACTATTAATGCTATCTTGTTGGGATGATTAAGATATATAGTAAAAGAAGGTACTATCAAATATCTCTAATATTGACATCAAGACAATTTAATCGTACATTATAAATTAGTTTTTTTTGCAAAAATTCGTAAATAAATATTCGAAAATGTATTTTAAAAAAAAAGTATAATTACAATTATTATTAATAAAAGCGTTTAAAACTGCTAAAAGAGTTATAACACTTTAATATAATATTCAAGTCGTTAATGTTATTGACGATTTCATTTCTTCAATTTTTTAAATATATTTTGAGCTATTTTCTGTTGTCACCGACGATATTCATTATTGACATACATTCGATACTTTCAATTGCGGTTGTTTCTGGGTAATTAGTCTTGTATTTAAATTATATTCGCTAAGATGTTTTTATTTTGTAACTTATGTGAACTATATTGGAATGAAATAACAATAATAGACTATGATTAGGCCATGAGCATTATATTTATTTATTTTTTAAAATCTTTTCGATTATACAAATCTATAAAAAAAAATCAGTTATAATATTTTACAATTTAAATGGAAATTGTTTTTTTAAAATGTAATATAAATTATAATATAGTTAATTTCTAAACTTACGTACTTCTTATTTTTATGATGGTGTTATTAGTGGATTTTGAAATTAAAATAGAGTTTCAGAATATTTTTATATAAACTGGTTAATTTAGGTTTTTTGGATGATTCAAAATTCATACAACTTCAATTTTATAAACTCCGTCGTATTAATCACGTGTTAACCATCTATTTTATTAATTTATACAAAAACCGGATAAATCTAGATAAAATGTTGCTTTCAATTTATCTATCACAGCATCAACTATTAACAAAATTATACCATTCAAAATAAACCCACATAGCTTACAACCATATAAAATATTGGCTTTGATGTGTGAAATTATGTAAATTTTTGAATTCACAAAAAAATTATGGTTATAAAAACTATAACCAATTTTACATCGAAACAGTGTACAGTACTTTTTGATGTATTATTTATTTTAAACGGAATAATGTCGCTTTCTGTTATATTTCAATAATACATATTTAGAACCAAATAACCATAATAATTTTATTCTGTCAATCACAGAATTTAAATCCAAATGATTCTTTTATTATTATGAAGTGAGCATATCAATTTACAATCCAATACTAAATTTATGTTGAATTGATTGGTATAATAATATGTATTTATACAATTAGGTAGATACAATAAGGCATTATTAAAAACTAGAGTCCTTTAAAGTCACGAGCATAATGAGAGTTTTAAATTTAAATTGAATTAATTCCTTGTCCGATACAAAGCCGCTCAACCTTGTATAAGTCGACCGAATTTTACGTGGCGTCATCAGCTGGAAGAAAAATTACATGAATCCATCTGGTTGGTGTTTTTATTAGTAAAATGAGAACAAGACAGATGAGTATTGTTATCTAGATTCTGTGTTGCACCGAATTTAACACAATATTATCGCTAATTTTCTTGAAAACAAAATCAAAACAATGAATGATAGCCGGCTGATGACGTTTCACTACTAATACTACCACAGGTTCGTACAACCTTATTGTTAATTAGCGTCCTGTATAAATGTTTCATTAAATATTCGTATTTTCAAATATTTATCTGTTTAAACAGTTAAATCATTCTCTAATACAAGTTAAACCATGTACAACGAAACTAACTTCTACATAAACTGAATGGATTTCTTTCACGAAGGTCAAGCTTAAATAGTAATGAAAAAGCACTAGTCCTTTAAAGAATTCTTTGGGGTGATGTGATGAGCTCTTTGACTGCTCCAAAAATCACAAATGTAAATGAAATTTTAAAGTTTCACGACAGATTTTGAGCGTTATTTATCGAAAGATATGAATGATTCGAAACACCTTAAAGAATTCTTTAAAACACTTATGCTATAAAATAGAATTTGGCTGAACAAATTACAGTGTCATAATATCATCTATCAATACCATTTTACTCGTACATAACAGAAATAATTTTGAAAGTTTTAAGAAAAGCTATAGAATGTTTTAGTACAAAGAAAAATATATTTTAAACACGAAATTTTATATTTCTTTGTACGGATTTAGTATAAAAAACATAAACACATACAGTTTTGTTAGAAAAATGCGATCGTTAAACATGAGAGATTTGTAGTATATAATAATGACTTTTCGTAATAATTGTTAAATAATTATGTTTTACATTAATTTATAGGGTCATGACACAACTTCTGCGGCAATTTCCTGGACATTATTGTTGATTGGATCTGATCCTGTGGTTCAGCAAAAGGTAATGGACGAACTGGATGAAATTATGGACGGGGACAGAGATCGAGCACCGACAATGAAGGAGCTTTTGGACATGAAATATTTAGAGTGTTGTATCAAAGAAGCCCTTCGCTTGTACCCTAGTGTGCCTCTAATTGCCCGTCACATCAAAGAGGACGTCATTATCGACGATTATACGATTCCTGATGGAGCCACAGCCATGATTGTGACCTACATGATCCACAGAAATCCACAAATCTATCCGAAACCAGAGCAGTACAATCCAGACAGATTTCTGCCAGAAAACTGCAAAGGACGACATCCATATGCCTACATTCCATTCAGTGCTGGTCCCAGGAACTGTATTGGACAGAAATTTGCGATTTTAGAGGAGAAGGGTAAGATGAAATTTAATATTTCGGCTTTTAAATTAAATGTTTCAATTACGTTTCAATAGCTGTGATCTCAACGGTTTTGCGAAAATACAAAGTCGAGGCAGTTGATAGAAGAGAAAACCTGACACTACTTGGAGAGCTGATCTTAAGGCCCAAGGATGGACTCAGAATACGTATCACACCAAGAGAATAGACTTAACTGTATCATACTTTTAAATTGTGTTTGTGTTATTTTATTTTTATCGGTAATATATTATTTGCAAGAGAAAGCACTATGATTGTTGAGCTTTTTTCCAGAAAAGACAGCTGATCAGTGGATTTCTTATGTATTTCCTGAGTATTGTATAAATAATAAATTATATTTTTGGAGAAAATGTCTGTGTTTAAATTAGATGTTATTTTAAACCAATTTTATTGAAATTTTGATTAAAATTAAAACTTTTATTATTTAATAGTTATTCAGGTCGATAAGATAAGGCATTATTAAACACAAGCGTAGCGAGTGCCTTAAAGGTGGCTAGAGTTTTTAATAATGCTTATTGACCGTGTTTTATACAACATTTTTGGGCATTTTTTAAAATAAATTAACTGAAAACTTAAAAAAGAACATTCGTTTTCTTAAAATCAAATTAAAAATTTGTTCTCTTCCTCTCATTGTTTTTCTTTGCTTTTCTAATTTCTTCGGAAGTTGGAGAAGGCTATATCTTGTTTCTCATAGGAAATATCATGTTGATCTTTCAATTAATACGTTAAAATTAAATTGCAACAATCGGAGATGTTCTTTTTGAAAAAGAAATCCGATATGTGCATCTCTTTTAAAACGCTATATTTAGATTTAAATAATCTATTGTAGCGAAATCATCCACAAATACAGTTAAACCATACACAGCATAGTTGTTGGATTTCTTTCACGGAGGTCACACTTTAATAATAAAGAAATAGCAATAAAAAAAATTCTTTAAAACACTTGTACTATAAAACTGTTTTTGACAGAACAGATTTTAGTGTCATAATATCAATTTTATACAATAAAAATGCATGTATTTTAAATTAATTCTTTTAAATTGATTAAGTGTCATGTTTTTGTATTTACTTGGCTTTATTAGTTAATTTTATGTTTACAATTTTTAACAGTTTCTTAGATAATTTTTCAGAAATTTGATAAATTCGGCAATTCATATATATTTTTGGACATATACTCATTCGAACAAACAAAGGGAAAATTAACGAAAAGAGATCATTAAATTCCAAACAGAGCCTCATCATAATTATTTCTTTAAATAACATTCCTATTCAAATTATAAATTATTGATTGTTTTGAATGTTTTCTAAGAATCTATAATTTATAATTTAATTAAAGATAATGGATATCAGACCGGTTTTAAGTGGGGCCAGTCAATCCTTCCATTTTATTTATATTTTTACGCAATTACCTTATAAATTGCTAGAAATATTATACAATACAATGTTGTTGATATACGCAAATGAATAACTTTTTCGAGCTAAAAAATATCCACCCAGGATTAGGTCCTACGACCTCTGGAAAGGCAACCCTAGGTGATAACCGCTATATCATACAGGTGGATTTAATATAAATTTAGTTAATAATTAAAAATAAAATATTATATTCTCATTTATTAATCTTGAAGTAATTTAGATTTATGTATTTTTCTAATGTTTCTTTTCTAATTTATTAACCATATATTATTAAAGCACACTTGTAGCTCAAATTTTTCATGGTTTATAATAGATAAAAGATTATATCAATTATATAAACTTTCCTTTAAAATAACACTATAAACAGCGAATAACGTTTTAGCGTTGTCGTTTGAATTTTTAAACACAAAATTTGTAACATTTTGGGTGGATGCACCTTAATGCATTTATTTATATATTTGAAATTATAATCGCTTAACGGACTTTAGGGTACGAGTTGGGTGTTTTTTTGTTTCATTATAGGTTGAAATTTGAAAAATGAAATTAAAAATTTAAGATTCAATTTAATTTAAAATAAAACAATAATAAAGAAAACAATGATAAATATTTTGTGATTATGAGATTTGTTTTAATTTTCACTATACTGCTTTTATATACATATATTTTGAATATTTAGTTTAGTTTTTATTTTTCAACCCCACGGATCAAGTATAATAAAGGTTTCTTAAATTAAATATTCAATATTATCCAATATAATTTTACCGAATTAATCCACGAATATTGAAAGCTCGAATAAGGAGCGCCTACTGTATTTCATTTGAATTTGTGTCGGTATTTATTTCATCGATACGAATATGATGATCGTTAATGATCATAATTGATAAAAGAGGAAGTCTAGAAATTCACGGCCAGACAATTTTATTTATATACTAAAATTTTATATATTCTTAAATTAATTTAAGAAAAAAAATTATAAAAATTTTACTAAATTTTTAAAGTACCAATATCTTCTGCAGCCCACATTGGAAATGAAAAACCATGATCATTCATAATACACTTAATAAAATTCTCTAATCTCCAATTATTGTAATGGAATGTGAATATATAATATTTGTTAATTTGAAAAGAATATTAAAATTAATATTCCTATTCTGAACTCTTTTATAAAAATAATAAGAATACATGCAACATACTCGTATATTTATATATATCTACAAACTTTGTACTTATTAAATAATAAGGTCAATTTAAATAAAGTAGAAATCATCATACAAATTTTTAAATTTATAATTAAAATAACCAAAAACCCTTTCGCGTTAAAAAATAATTCAAAGAATATTTGTTAGTGTTATATTTACAGTTTATTTAAAGATATTAAATTTAAAGAATGATGACAAGAAATTTAAAATGGCAGTTAATGAATAATATCTAAAATTAGATCAAATTATTTTTACAAAAATTCGAAAAGCAGATCTTAAAGATGAGTAATTCTGAGTAAATTCTTGTAATCTTTACAAAAGTGTAATAATACGGTGAAGGTTGTAGGGCTAATTTACTATGGAATTTTACAGGTAGAAAGAGAGAATCATATGTTTCAGGGGTGAGTAAACATTGTAATCGATTCAAATTTATATTTTGTAGCAAATAAATTAATACTTAATTGATTTCCAAAACATTAAATGTAATAAACTTTAGGACTACAAATATGAAAATTAAAAAAATGTTTAGTTTTCATATTCAAATTTTAATTCAAAATAAAAACAAACAAAAAAAGAGCAACAAATGAAATAACTTAAAAATTTTAATGAGAAATTTTATACAGTCGTTATCTATACAAGCTGATCAATATCATTTGTAATATTTTCTGCAAACTGACCGAATGCAATCAACTCTCAACAATTTACTGATGAGTAAATGAGAATAAAATATAGAGAATAGAAAAATTTATTAGCCCTATTCTAATCTCTAACAATAAATGTGTTTGTGTTAGAGCAGTGCATCGAATTGTTCCCCAGTTGGTTATTGGTATCAAACACTGAATCAAGCTGACCCAAGTATCATCAAAATCAAAAACCGGTCGCAACCATTTCCAAAATAATCGGAGAATCGTTTTAATATTTCTTTTGGGCATTCATCCTATTTAAAGGGGGATTAAACAGGTACCTCTAAGAGATGAGTTTGACCAAAATATTAACTATTGAGGAAAGGTAAACTGGAATGCCTTATGATATTATATTCTATTGCATCTGTTTCCCGACTTGTTATGTGTTTATTACAAAATTAGTCACCAATTCTCTCTCTCTTTTTTTATTTCGCACTTTCCCCGGGAACAAATTGATTAAGCATTTGCTAATTGAATTTCTTCTAATGAAGGTCTCTGTGGTAATTAACTCTACTATGTCTCTTTTGTATTTGAAGTCAATATTATTTTGAAATATAAGTTCTATTTTGGCTCAGTTTCACAACATTTATTCTAGTTTTATCTTAATAAATATTTTAACGTTTAGTTCTTCGATTTTCAAGAAGGAATAGAAAATTCCATTGAACATTGTCGCCAAATTTAATAAAAAATCAGCGCTTAGTTATTTGAATTTTTTTTCCTATTTAATCCATCTTTTTAAGCGTTTATTTATTATAAAGGTTTTTCTAAATCACATTAAATAATAACTCTATTATAAAAGAACATATATTTCAAGAAAATGTGAAATAAAAATAATGAGATTAAAAATTATACACTGCGTTCCATCCTTTTACGACAGGGGTCATCGATTAATATATGAAGATTTGTAGGGAATTTAATGGCCTTCAAAATAGTATGGTTTGGCTTAAATACGTCGAACCGTTTATGAGCTACTTATCATCCACAATGCATAATGAGCTCAGTTTTCGATAGTCATCATTACTTTATTTGAATTCAAAATTTTTTTTTACTATTTTCTCATAATACGAAATATTGGTTTTAGACTTACAAAGATATTTACTGGCTGCCTACTATGACATAGCGACCCATTTTTTCGGGCTCTATATATTGAACATTAAATTAACTAAAATTTAATCGAAGACCCCTGTCGTAAAGGGATGAAACGCAGTGTATTGTCAGTCGTATTTTTATGGTTTTTACGAAATTAATTAATACAAATGTATGTAGTACCGTTAAAACCAAGAAACCGATAAATCTTGATTTTTGTATTAAAATGTAGTATTATGAGGAATAATCTTGGTATTCTTCTACGATTGATATTTTTAGTACTATTTACTACTTATTAATTCAATATTTATAATAGTTTTAGCGCTTTTATGCAATGAATAAAAAAAAATCTATATTCATACAAAGAAACCTTCATTGCACATATAAGTAGCTTTTTAAATATCTAGCCTATTACCTACAATAAATTCATTACAAAAGTTGATAATAAATACATAAAAATGGAGGAACCAACATTATATTTTTAAATTTCCTATTTTACGTTTAAAGAATTTTTCATCTTACCTTATCAATTCAATATTATTGAAATAAAAATATTATATAAACTCTATCCATTTTAATTAGAAAAATGGAGAGGACTGGATAAAGACAGTTCTGGAAATTCAAAATCATACGCAATAATGAATTGTAAAATGAAATATTTACTGTAGAAATACAAGACCAAAGGGGAGAATTCTATTTATTATTTTTAAGGAAAAAATTCATATGAAATTTTCTCAAAGAACATTGTTAGTGATTCTTAAAGAGCAAATTATAAAGGTGGGTAAAATTTTAACAATTGTTAATTGATATGGAGAAGGTTAATGGCTAATTTACTATGGAATTTTACAGGTAGAAAGAGCAAACTATCTACAGTGGTGAATTGAATTTATAATCAACGAGACAATTAAGATGTTAAGAACGAAATTTTATTTATAAAATATTAAGATATAAAATTAAAATTGGTTGAAATTTTGTGCCATCGTTAAGTCTAGCGGAAAACCGATAAAATAAATTCAAATTTATTTAGATGTGTTCGACATAAACATGCTTAATGGACCAATGTTACATGTCTTTCATAAAATTGCATCAGAGAAAGTTAAGATTTTGTAGACAATCAGCATGACTTGCATTTTGGAAACGAAGGCATTGATAAAGAAAAATAACTAATAGGCATTTTCGTTGAACAGCAACAATAGAGGCAAGAGTCACGTACGCAGTCCACACCGGTCAGTTGACACTACCAGAGACCCTTGCAGAAATCAATTACCTGTTTAAAAGATGAGTAATCGTTGACAATAGACCGGCATCTATTTTCTTGCGAAGTTAAAATCTTGACTGTTAACAACGTCTTTTAACAAAGAGCTCTGGAAAATTTTCATTAAACGTCATCATCCCAAATTTATATAAACGCATTGCCTTTATTTATGTTGCTGTTTTACTAATTGGCTTGACTTTTTTGTTAACCGGCTTTGGCTCTTTGAAAAGGAGCAAATACGTGTACAGAAGTGGTATTTTTTTCTATTAACTTCGTTGATGATTGGGGGTTTTTTCAACTAAAACCTGGACCATAAAATTAGTAAAAAAGGAAATAGAAGATTGTCTTATCCTTAACAATACAATTGGTAAAATTTTAGGAATATATAAAGTCGTCCGTTTTTTAACTCGTACAGGTCACTTTAATGCCTAAAAGATAGTTGCCACTTATGAACGTAGGTCACGAATTGCAAATATTTTATGTTTTTTTATAATTGAAAGCACAAAATTGTACATAAGAAATATGAAAATATGCTAATTACAAAATAATAATTATATTAAATTGCATGATAGTAGAAATATTAGTTATGTACGAGTAAAATCAATTTTAAATATCTCAAATTAAGAAATTTAATCTTTTTAATATTATAGATATCTCGGCTCATATATTTTCTCTAAACCTACTCGATTCTGAGAGCTCTTTTTGGAGCCTATCTCTCGAGATATGATTCAATTTAGGATACAAGAGGCTAATAAAATGGTTATTATTGGTTTGTCCCATATGAAACTTTACACCTGGAGCCCAAAATTACAAATAGTATAACTTTTTTGTTTTTAAATGTTTTTTTAAAACAAACGGCTTTTTAACTGTGTATTTCTGTATATAAGCAGTAATTATATGATAGAATATCTATAGTATTCTGCGTTTCAGAAACATAAGAATTATATAAGGACTAAGATCACACCCTTCTAATACACTTCAAACTGGAACTTTTAAATAAGTTTTACAAATGCAAAACATATTGTAATCTGAAGGTGTAGAATTATCTTTTTTATAAGAGATATTAAAAAGGGGGGTTTAGACTTTTTAAGGCATATGTATGAAACTTATTTTGGAAGCTTTTTTCGTACAATCAATTTAGTTTAAGTAAAATTTGTCGATTGTTTTATTCATTTCCTTATCGTTATAAATGAATTTAATAATTTTAAAATGAATATTTAACATATTAAATATAATTATTTAAATATAAAATAAAAAACTATATAGCAATGGAAGATATTGTTTTGACCCTTTCAAAGTGTAAAGTTTCATATAGGACAATCCAATAGATTAATTTATTTTGGCTGAATTTTGGTATTTTTTTATATTTGTTGCACGTTCCATAAATTAAAATGGAATAATGTTATTATTTTGAGTAAGGGCTATCAGTATTGGGAACACTTTTATCATATCCTAATGTACTTCAAAATCATTTAATTACACTAACTTACACTTCTTACTTTGTGCAATTCCGTATGGAAAAGTAGACTTTTCTTAACGCATATTGGTTTTGTAACGGTTTACTTTACTGCTAATAATTTCAAATTTGCACGCAAATTGTCACCAATTTAAAGAAATTACATAATGTTGTCAATTCGTTGTGAGATTCCCATATCACTCTAATAACACACTGTGTCTTACTTGTTCCACAATTTGAAAAAAAAATTGTTGCCTACGGTTTTTATTTTTAATTATCGATTCAGAATTACACAACATAGCATTCAATACACATGTGAAATAGGTTACTACAGCATCCATTTAACTATTTTTACTCGCTGCGCTCGTCAAAATATATGGTAAATTCGTGCTGCAATAGGCTCTATTTCACCACTTGTATCGAAATATACTATTTTCAAAATAAACTTTTTCTTGATAGCAAGTACAAAACTCATATACATTAAACCAGCTTTTTTGAAAGTTCTAAATTGTTGTGGAAATTTAAATGATTCGATAAAGCAATAAACATAAAACTCTGAAAAATTTAAGGGCCGTTATATTAAAATTTTTGGAATGTTTCAAAGTTCATCGTTAATGTTTTAATAGCTAATTAAATTACAACAAATAAAACCAATGGTAAACATTCAAACACATTCAAATTATTTATTTTCTTCAAACATTCCATATAAAAGAATAATAACTTACTAAAATGTGTAATATACGACACAATACATGCATGTTTTATAAAATACAATTATAATTTAATAGAAACAGCAATATTACGAAGACTTAACAAATATGTCTAGTGTGGAACAGATGGCGGAGATTAATTCACAATGATCATTTGAGTATTCGTACGATTTATAATATTACTACAAAACAATACTTTAGGAACGATGACGTTTCACTACCTCCCCAACGAAAATGTTCTTGACTTTACAATTAAGAGATGTTGATTGGGCCCTTTATCGATTTTCTAATTATAATAAGCAGGTGGGTGTTTATGTGTGTTTCTATCTTTGTGTCGGGAATTATGACTTGAGTCCGCGTTGCTTGCGCTTCATACGGGCATAGGGTCCCACATCGGGATCCGTGATAAAGTCGTAGATCACTTTCACCCAGGAGTTGTGTTGGGGCAGGTTCACGTAGAACTCGGGTGCGATCTTCCTCACCATGTGCAGTCGACTGCCGGGGATCGAGGGGAAGTCGTGGTGCTCGTTGTGGTGGCCTACGTTGAATGTCAACCAGTTTAGGGGACCGTAGTAGGAGTAGGTCTCAAATCCCTTGGAGAACATGTAGTGCTCGCTGATAAAGTGCCCCGCCACTGGGTGGAATCCCGTGGCCATAACGGAGCCGGCAATCAAATACACGAGCACCTTCCAGCCGAAGAAGTATACCACAATTGCGTCGAAGATCAATTGAATCACTAGATTATAAAACTCGGCCATGGTTATCGCCTTTGGGTTGATGGTCAGGGGACGCACAATATAGAAGAAGGGCTGCAGACACACCCAGATAAACTTGCCAAATGTAGTACAGAACAATTTTGCCTGTAGAAGAGAGGGAACAATTTTTTATATTTAAATTTTTAATTACAAAATATTGTAAAGGAAAATTTGAATTTAAAATTAAATTTATACACTCCGATGCACGTATTTGAACACAGTCATTTCATTTAATTCAACCATCAACATCTTCAGTATTTTTCTTAATTTGGAAAATCCTTGTGTAGTTGTGTTAAGGGATTTACTAAATGTATAGAAAAACTAGATTAATCAGAGCTTATCACCATTTTGCACCAGTAAATTTTTCCAGTTATTTGAATATACTCTTGTTTTTTATTAGTTACCGTTATTTTTTAGTGCTTTCAAGATAATTAAATAATATGCAAATAATTAAAAATTAATAATAATCGTTGATATTGAACTTCCTTCTTTTTATTGGATTATGAAAATATAGTTCTATTAATAAATATTGCAGTAATGAAACCCTATTTCATGTTTTTTACATAAAAAATGATATTAACTTTTAAAAACAAACTAAAAAGTAGTAAAAAATCAAAATTATCAGAAGTAATTATTATGTAGAATGCAATAGTTATTTGTACGTAGTAAAAAATCAAAATTATCAGAAGTAATTATTATGTAGAATGCAATAGTTATTTGTACACTAAAGGTTCAAAGTGATATTTTGTTCACTGAGAATTTCAGTTAGAAAATTTTTTCAAAAAGATTATAGTACGTGAGCGTGAGACAAAGTAACAATTTTTGTTTTTTGTCGCACTAGAGAAGAAAAACTCATTTTGAATAGATGCTATGAGTGAACAAAAGCTTACTTTGAACGCATCAAATGTATAAAATAAACTAAAATTTTTATGAAATTTAGCTTAAAATTTTAAAATTAAGAAAACTAGGAAAGATCTCTATTATTGATGCTCATCGCAGATTGTACATATACTATTATAATTGTATGGAATTATTGTATTTAAATATTTGAAACAGGATGTATAAAAGGTTATTTAAAAATAACATGAAGTAAACACTAATTCAACAGGGCCTATATCTACAACATTCAGGTAGTGGCTTAAATTAAACAATTATGTCAATTTACTAAAATTTCATTTCAATTGAAATAAATAGCCAAAAACGGGATTTTTTACGCAATTGTTGAAAACAGTTACTGCCTTTGAACGAATGAAACAATATTTTTTATGGAGATATCTCTACACACTTGTTTTCATCATCTATTTATCGCAATTTCAATTATAGACCTTTGATTTGCAAAAACTATTAACAATTGGATTGAGAGCTATTTATTAAAATATAAATCAAAAACACTGGCTTTAAAAGGATAAAATGGAGTGTACATAAAATTTTCCATTTATTAGAATTGAGTTCAAAATGAAATAACGCTTAATGATGATGAAATCATGAACCTACCTCTAGAAGCGTAGGCAAGTCCGCGTCCGCCACCTCATCACCCTGGTAGCGATGATGATCGAGGTGGTACTTCTTGAAGGTGATGGACATGGGCAGTCCGATGGGCAGGTTGCAGAAGTAGCCAAAGTATCGATTGGCGCGGGGTCTGGCGTGACCGAAGGCGAGACTGTGCGAAATCTCGTGGACAGCCATGGCCAAGCCGTGATTAATGACACCGCCGAAGCAGTAGGCGGCTATGAATATGACTGGCCAGGACTGGTCCTTCATCACAAACAGCATCAGGATCTGAATCAACACCATTCCCGAAGCGATCCATTTAAAATGGGGATCGTAGCCAAACAGGTTTTTAATCTCGGGATATTTCTCTAAAATAATCTTCCTCCTACTGGCATGAGGCTCTTCCGTATAAACCCACTCAAAGTCCGTCCTAGACACATGCTGTCCCATCTTCGCTTCCTATTCGTTGAGTTTTCCACTAAACAGAATACTAGCTCACTTCCACAGATCGATCTAAATTTTATCTCACAGAATTAACGGCAATTGACCGCCCTATTGTTTTCCAGACAAAAATCACGGACAAAACTAAACTATTGTGCACCAATGATTACCACTGCTCTTCCACTCCAGGTTTGGCTCTAGCTGATGCAATTAAGCAGAAGAGAATATTTTTCAACAATTTTCCATCCAAAGCTTTCACTGTGGACTGTCTCTGTTGTCGCCGTCAATTTAAACGAAATTTGATTTTTGTCCCTAGCCCAACCTGAACTTAATTACTTCCCCCACTGAAAATAAGGGTGGGAGAAGAACCTGTTAGTTGTCTTTCGAAAGAAATTGGAATTTTTGTCTCACTCTAACTGAAAAATTAACTTAAATACAGTAAGAGCTCCTTATTCGCGGGTTTTATGTCTTGCTAAAAATTGTATATGGAATACATTCCAGATTAACAAGATATCAAACAAATATTTTTATTATAGATTAATTTTTAAAATTATATTTTGACTGCATTGATTAATTATGATCTGTTTAGGTCTTCGACATTGGGTTCTAGAAATTTGTATTTTTCAATTCTCAGAAAGAAATAGTTATTTTATATTTCTTTATCAAATTTCTCTTAGCTATTATAACTTTAATAACAATATCACATTACATATTATCCAATTGTATTTTAGATGAAAAATCCAATTTGCTTCGCGATTTTTCGATATTTTTACTCGCTAATAATGAAGCCGCGAATAAAGATCTTACGCTGTGTTTGTACCGATTAATTTAATTTAATACCGTGAATAAAGAAACCGTAGATATAAAATGTTATTTCACATGAGTTATAGGATACACGTTTTAAATTAACAAAATAATTTTTTTTTTATATATTATTCAAAATAATTGAAATATATTTTAAAATAGTATATTTTGATACAAGTGCTGTAATAACTTATTTCACATGTTAAATTTGTTGGGCTTGTCTAATCAAATTAGAGGGAGAAACACTACTTAAATAAATATGAATTGATTGGAGAGAAATAGAAATACACTAATAAAATATTTCAATCTAAAATTACAGTCGATAATTAAATAATAATTAAATAATTAATAATAAAATAAATCATTTTTTTTTTTTCAAAATTGGTTTGTGACATTTCTATCTGTCAA
>JXOV01007789.1:0-14392 GCA_001014945.1 Clogmia albipunctata | reverse complement strand
CATTATTTTATTATTATAGTACGTGAGCGTGAGACAAAGCAACAATTTTTGTTTTTTGTCTTCCTAGAGAAGATAAACTCATTTTGAATGGATGCTATGAGTGAACAAAAGCCTACTTTGAATGCATCAAACGTATAAATTATATTAATAACATTATATTGCTTTAAAAGAAAATTTATTTTACATAAATTAAAGCAAATAAATGTTCCATGCCACAATAAAATAGGCATTTGACTTATGACCAAGAAGTTAAGAGGAAAGAAACTAAATTAGTTTGAATTCCAACCGTTAACGATATTTTTACATTTTGAGATTTCTCTTGAAACATATTTGAAATATGTCAGTTTTCCTAGTACATAATGAAATTTAATGTGAAATTGTAATCAATATTGGAGAACTGTCAATAAGCTGATCATTCCAATTAACAATGATTAACGAAACACAGACAAAGCTTGCTTTGAAAGTGCCCTATGTCCCCCTGTTGGAATGAAAAGGAAAAAAAGTGAAATTATAAAAATTTCAATGCAAAAAAACTAAATAAAACACAAATAACTATTAAGCTATTGCTTTTGGTCATTGTTAAAGTGGAAATCAATCACAGATTAAAATAATCATTATAGAAGACAGTTTTGTGTTAGTTTTGTGCTTACCATAATAACTCCAATGTAAATTTTAAAAAGAATTACAAAAAATTGTGTCCCAGTTTATAATCTTATTTCTGAAAAAAATACAACAAGATAAATAAAAATATTTATTTCATTTCAAACATTATTTTTATCAAAAAGAAGATTAATGAATTCACATCACAATATTCGATTATCTTGATCATATTTTCAGATGACATTTTGTTGATTGATGAATTTTTAATTTAAAAATAAAAGTATTATGTTTCATACAAATATTTTAAAAATAAACGAATACATTTGTCGCGACATCAAATTCCAATGTCAATCATTAATTTATGTTTTTCATTACAGAATAAATTTGCAAAATAAATGTAAAATTGTATGTACTTACATTCCTTAAAAATTGCTTTTCGACCTTGGTGTGTAATAACTGAAATTTAAATTTCACTTGTATTTTTAATGTATTTCATAGATTTAAAACAATTGACAGTTATTTATGCAATATTTTCCAAAAAAATTACTTAAAAGTAACGTAACACAAAAGAGCTAATTTAAATTCAATATTCAAAAACAATTTCTGAAAATATGAAAGTGCTGTTCAAGACATGATAAGTTCATCGATATGGAGGAAAGGTTTGGACGTGCGTACGTTTAAAAGCTAGATAATTATAATGTAATATTGCACAGAAAGTGGAGGAAAAAGTCAACGATCCTAAGCTATGATATTGGCATTTTTGACTGTCTAATGAGATGAGAGGCGACGTCAATCATCTCTAGGAGACAGACACACACAGAGTGAGAGAGGGAAATGAGGGAGTGTTGACTTTAGATGACACAAGATGATCATCGTCCAAATTCATTCAAAATACAAAAGAGCCAGACTGTCAGTCAAACATTCGCAAACAATATGCAAAATCTAAGCGTTGTTTAGCCCGCGTCAGCTGAAGCACTTTGACCAAAGACATATGTTATCTTTTTGACATGTTTGCAAAACTGAAATTCAAGTTCCATTTCGTTTCGCGAAATTTATTTTTAGTTCCTAGTCTCATTACTGAATTTCCATTTGAACAGCAGGCTATTTTGAGGGTGGACATTGTCCATAACAGTTTTTTTTTCTGTAGAAATAGGCTTGTAAAGAAACAATTGACGTAATTCAGCTTATATTAATTCATCAACGTTCATTTTTTACTCGCTGATTAAATTGATAATTTCTAATGCAAATGAATGGCCCAAAAACACGCTGTACAAATAATGTATTGGGAGTTAGATAAAGTTCTGTACATTATAACTTTGCTTATCTAAATGGTTATTACTTAGTTTGAAAATAGTTTTTTTTATATAATTCATGATATTTTGCATAAAAATATATACAAAAGAATGCTAAAGAAAGTGTATGATTACGAAAAGCACTTAATGCACTTTTTTTATTTCTAAAAAAATGTGTCCCGCTCAAATGCAAAGTAAGATTTTGACACTTTAAAAACCGCTGATGATCACTCTGAAAGTGCTTATAAATATTTATCATTTTACCGTTTTTTGATTAAGTATTTTATTTTAATATAATATATATGTTTTTAAACAAAACACTATTCATCGCATTTCTTCTAGCAAACTGACTGGTTTTTAAGCCACGTTAAATATTTGGTAACAATTTAACATGATTAATTCCTATTCGAAGTCATGAAGAAATTGTTCAAATTCTAGTAGATGCGATTGGGCTAAAGTTCGAAGTAAATTGAATAAAAAAAATTTAATAGTTATTTAAACAACGCGTAGGAAAATTGAGCCATAATTAAACCCGAGTAGAGTTCTAGAAAAAGATTTGTTGTATTTGGGAAAACTCGGTTCTTTAGTGAGAATAATAATTATTTATTTGCAGTGTATGTGCTATCGGTACAAGTTCTTAATTCGGAATGATATTATTACAAAGTAATTATTATTACATTAATTCAAATATTATTGTTACAATAATTACAACACGAATGAAATGAGTTTTCTGATAGATACGAGTGTTTAATTATGTGTTTTTCCAACCAGTTTTTACAAGATTTTATGCAATTCGCATATTTTTTAGCTATTTTTTCGCTAAATTTGAATTAAAGAATAAGAGGACAACCCAGTACTAAACTAAGGTTTAAAGTCTAAGCATACAATCAAGGGAAGTACTTGTCAAGCGAATAGAGCTTTTAGTCTAAATTTTTCAATTTATCACACAAATAGAACACCAAGCACTGTATCCCTGATATGCCCATGTTAGCATTCATCATTTGAACTACATTTAAAAGCCAGAACCAACATTTAAGGCAAAATGTTCTTTCTGTCATTTATTTTCAAAAAAATTTAATTGATTAATAAGTCATAGTCTACTTTATTGTAGAGGCATGGCAAATGT
The DNA here is from genome assembly GCA_001014945.1 of Clogmia albipunctata. Taxonomy (NCBI): domain Eukaryota; kingdom Metazoa; phylum Arthropoda; class Insecta; order Diptera; family Psychodidae; genus Clogmia; species Clogmia albipunctata. Next base: position 11,374 of record JXOV01007789.1, on the reverse strand, counting down.
CAAAATATATTTTCATTCTAAGCTACTAAGATCAAAAATAATAATTTTTAGTAGTTGAATTTTAGTACAAAGTACTATTTTTGTGTATTTACACGATTTGTAATTGTCTGCGGGTATTGAATTAACTTTTTTCAACACTGTACGATTATAAAACAATTTCTTGAGGAAGCAAAAAAAAATAAGAAGGATAAAGGTGTTTATTAGACCCACCATTCAGCACCGCACACTAGGGCAGTATCGGTGTGGACGCTTAAGAGGGGGGTTTAGTTGTTAGTTATACTCGTAAATACAGTTAGTTTAAGTTCTTAGCTAAATTCGAGTTATCTAGACCATTTAGAGATGTTGTGAGGGTGTATTCTCTCTGCACGATTAGCCTTTCCTTGAACTTATTATATAGTTTTTACAATCCATCCTTTGATGTCTTGCCAATACTATTTTGCTAGAATACACATCGTTACTCATGTTATGTTTATATTTTTGGTGTAGATTTTATTAACTTTTGAATAATACGTATATTTTATGACTATGAATTATGTTTCAGTCTTGCATTTATAACGGTTTTTTGTTTTGTTTTTATAATTGATAAAAAATTAAATATGTAGACGAATAAGAGTTCCTTATAGTTATCGTAAAACGTTTTTTTGTATCTGTCGACTATTGACGTATTTTTTTAAATGAAAATTTAACTAGGTAATTTCTTTTATATGCAAATTCTAGTATCTTTTTAGCACTCTTTTGAACTGAAACCCATAAAACTTTTTGTAGCACCCAATAAAACGGAATAAAAAATGATTGACAGTGTCGGTGGAGAGTTCAATTCAGAAATTGGCCGATATCCAGTTCTAATTTCTAAAGTTTGAACTATCTGTTTTTCTGGCCGTCCTATTTTTGGAGACTTTCATTTATGAAATTGATTGAATTGAAACCAATTCATTTGTTTTGTCGCTGATGCGCTCTCTTCATTCAATTAATTCATTCCCGCTTGTTTATCTCGATTTTTTTTTTAAATTCTGTTTGGCAATCGCCTGGCTGGCTGGCTGTGCTGTGCTGGTCTCTGGTCTCTATCCATCAGCCATCAACTCATCATAAATTGTGTACAAAAAGAATATAATCACAAAACCGTTGTGCAAAATGTGTTTTTGTCCGAGAGAGCCAGCAGAGATCCATTGATTGACACGGTGGGTGCGTCTGAAATAAAATCTCTTTATTTTATTTTTAGTTGAATTGAAATCATGGTGTTTTTTCTATATTGTTGAGTACAAATTCAAATAAATACACTTTGCTAAACAATGTACACTGAATATTAATTAGAGAACCACACACACACTTTTTCCACATTTCAGAGATCACGAATGTAATGTGTTTATGCAAATTCGTTCACAAAAGAAGCGAATTAACCCTATTGAGCATTAACCGTGTGGTCTAGAACGAATTTTTTTATTCAAATTTTCCATATCAATAAATTAAATTAAATTGGATTTTTAGGCACAAAACAACATATTATTGAATGATGGCCTTTGATATTAAATGATAAGGAATTCTTTTTGAATTTTTTAAAGTCCTTAAATTAAACATAATTTTTTTAAGGGTTTGTTTGATGTTAGAATAAATCAAATCGTTATATTTTTTCATTTAAAATAGCATGATGTTCTGAGTTTTTCTTTAAACAACATTTATTAAACAGTTTTAGAGATTTCTTGTCGTATTGGTTATTGGTTTGGTGGGGACAGAATCCGCTCGGGGATTATAGTCTTTATTCACATATAAAATACATAAATAAGATAATTGTACAGATATAATAAATTTAATTGGATTGGATTTTTAATCACAAAACACCATGATATTAATTTATGACCGTTGATTTAAAGCTTATCTGAAATTTAAGAAAATGCATTTAATTTATTTTATAAGTACAAAATAATTTATTTAAAAGTCGGTTTGATGCTAGACTAAGATTTTATAATTCAGAAGGTTATATTCTTCCACTTACAAGAGCATGATGTTATAACCTTTGCCATTAAGTGACTACTGACTAGCAACATTTATTAAGCCTTTTTTTGAGACGGCTTATTTTATAATTCATATCTGTGTCAATTCTGTGTTCAATTCTTCTTCGACAACGACACGACAACCGTTACCGGTCTGGGTCTAACCAATTGGTTTTATGTAATCATAGTTTTCAAATGTCCTATCTTTTCATTTGACAGTCATCCACAATTAATAATTGAATCGACTTTCGATAATTCAAACCTTTTAGAATTTGAAATTCCCCCGAGTTCCTTACAAAATCTCTTGAACTAAATCCATACAATTTTGTGGTCTCGATAATTCGAACGAAAAAAACCTCTGCTATTTACCAAAACTACGCGATAATTTTGAACTCATCAGCGTAAAACAGTCGACAAATCGAAGTTGCAAATTTGTTATTGCAGCATTTCAGGATTCTTAGAAAAAGCTACTGAGCAGTCTGATCAGCATCAACGGAACGACTTGATAAGTCGAGCTCTCGTTAAGTCGAAGTATTTTAGGTTTGAATTATCGAAAGTCGACTGTATCATAAAAAATATTTTATGATGTGCTGAAACAAATAATTCTATATAGAGCCTATTTGGACAGGTTTTTGCCACAGATACAGAACACGCAAACTACCAAGAAAACCATCTCTTTCACAACTTTCATCTGTATCCATTGATTGGTTGGGAGCACAATACAAGATTCTGTTTATTTCTTCGATTTTATGCACACCATCCAGCTTTGATTGCACGAATAGTATTGACGATATTGGTTGAGATTGGGGATGTAACTTTTAGTAAATATATTCAACCAAATGTCAATTCCAGAATGTGGAAAGTGGGAACCAGTAAAGATATTTTAAGGAAAAAAACTACGGTCAGATCAGGGCTAGATTTCGATGGGCCTTTTGGAGTTGAATTCTGTAATAAACCTTTAATCAGTTTAATTTACTATTATATTGTAAGTGATCTTATTCATTTCTTTTCATCAATAACCCTTTTATTTTCAGGTTTTTGTGGCCATTTATAGAAAATTAACATAATTATTTTTACAAATAGAGAAATCTCTGTCTTCTTATAATTTAAACTCATAGTTATAAAAAGTCTAATATACATTTGTTGCAAATTATATGTATTTGTATAATTACTTATATTTAGATAAATTACCTGTTTTTTTTCATCAAATAATTAAATTGTAAAAGCCGGCTCTGATCGTGACTTTCCCTTGTGATAATTATAACGATCTCGATTAAGATAAATCTGGTTTTTTACAGACCGGTCCGAAGGATTTATTGGCATCCCTTTTGCCCTAAATTTGTTGATTTATATGAGAAAGGAAAACACAGATGAGAGCCCAAGAAAGTGGCCTCGCAAATCCTGTTCCTCTACCTGGTCTGAGTTGAATTGAATGAAAGTGAAACAAAAGAATAGAAAAATGCATTCAAATGAAAGTATATGCATGTGATTTTAGGAGGACCCGCGAAGAAAAGCGCGGATTTAAAAGGGGTTAATTTGGCCTTTTCTTTTGTCAATACGACGACAGTTTCATATTCCTGTAGAAATTATTACTTTGATTCCTTTGTTTACCCCTGGTCCTTTGTTCGGGCGCTGCCCTATTATTAATTTTATGATAATGCCCATGATTGAATTCATTTCCTTCACAATTGTAAGCCGTGGAAATTATAGGCGTTGAAGAGACGAGTATTTGATGGCAATAAATTTGGGAATGAATGGAGATTTCAATGAAAATTGGAGGGTTTGGACAATGACGACGACGATGATGATAACAGTGTGTTCCCAAGTGAGTGAGAGGTTGGCCTTGATATTTCCTTCTTTTTTTCTGCCCTCCTGTCTCTGCTCTGGCATATATCATTTTTATGCCTTTTTAAATCGTAAAATTAAGCTATTTTTACTACGAAATTCGGTGGCCGAACGCATGATAATTGTGCGTAAAACGCCGCATCGGCAGATTAATTTTACGACAATCGGGGAGCTTCACTTTTATTGCTATTTTGCAGCTCGCACAGTTTTTATTTTCATTATCATTCGACCGAAGAAAAGAGAAGCAGAAACGAAGAACATAAAACTGCTTCACTGAACAAGAACACAGAGATAGAGAGTGGAATAGAAGACAAAGATTAATAGGAAAGTTCAGAGCTATTTTTATTGTTGTGCGCGATGCAAGGAGCGTCGTCTCCTCCATCGAGGGTTGGTTCTCTAATTAAGTGCCATTTTTGTCAATGAAACGTTTCAGAATGTCACGATTTGATTAACAAATTTTAAGCCCCGGCTAAATTACGAGTTCGTCAAAGTCTTTCAAGTCACTCGAAATTAAATTTCTCGACTTAGGGTGTTTTATTATTAACTTGGTTTTATTATAAAATTTCAATTTATTGCACTTTGTCTATGGACTAAAGTTATTTTCGTTTTGAACAATGAATATAATTTTTTTATTTAGTGTTTAAGCACAAAGTATTAAGTTTTGACTTTAATAACTGTGATTTTTGCAAGAAGAGCTGTCAATCAGATTGTTTCCAAATAACAACATATACCAAGATTAATTTGTAAAGTAAAGACCTGAAGCTTCAGTACTAGAACATAAAAATTGAAACATTGCAGAACATTATTTTATATGATTATTCTAAAATTAATAAAAATACAGTATAATACACTGTCTCCACTGAAAATTGGTTCGAGTTTTTTTGTTCTCTTGTTTGCTAAAACCCAAAATAGGTTTTTGAGAATAATGGCATTTCCGATATGATAAATATATCGAACTGCATGGCTTTCGAAAGAGGAAATTATTCTGAATTGAATTCTTTTAAAAATTCTTTTAAAGTTATGATTAACGCTGTTATTTAGGTTTAAACCTTAATTTTCCATTCCCCTTCTATATTTCTTCTTGTTTATTGAGCCGGCGAAGCTATCATAAAACCCAGATAAATAAACCAATAGCTTGGTCAGGATACGTATTGAAAGTGAAAGGAACTGGTATGTTCAACGCCTCTATAACCCTTAAGTGCACACAATTTACTTTTTATACCGATCACATTTTTTCTCAAATAAAATTCGCGGTAAATGTGGATTTTTAAACACTTCTTCCTACTATTAATTATTTACAATTTTTTGTAAGGAACTTTTTTCTTTTCTAAATCTACTATTTAAATTTTGTTTATAATTACAGATTTGTTGGTGTTATTGCAATCTATACTTCTTATTAAGTCTCTTGTTGTGATTATTTCCATTTGTTTGTCTAGTGGCAAGACTGATTCTGAAAATAGAACGTGACTAGGAGTATTTTTTGTAAACCCCATCGCCCCGTGTATATCCTTAACAAAATTATTCCCCATAAATCGGTGGTGCTATATCTTTGTGTCTACCTGGACTGAAGGCTAACATGGACTCATATTGATGCCAAGTTTAAGTACATTTAATTGGTTTTCGGCAGTCTAACCTGCATTACATGAATGTTTGAAATTTCATGTGAAAATCATTAAAAAAAACTCATTTTGTTGTAGTAAAACTAATACAAGTAAATTTTAATAACTTCATTAGCATAAATAATCAAATATAGAAGTTATTTTACTATATTTTATGAAAAGTAATATTTCTGATTTGTCCGATCTGTTTACCAAATGAAATTTGTGTTGTTAACTGGTCAAAATTGCTTTATTAGATATCCGCATCTGTAATCCATAAGGGACAGGACACCAAGAAAACGTGTCAACGCTAAATTATAACCATCCTAAAAGCATTTTAACTTGAAGTTCGTCAAGGTAACTCCCTCCAATCACTGTAGATAAGCCTTTTACCCAATCTCAGCCCCTCTGATTTCCAATAAAAATGTGACCGGTACTCCCCAATGAATAAATGGGATAATTAAAAAGAGAAATTTCGTACAAAAAGTTGAATTTAGGGATTTTATCATATTAGTCAAATATCAATAAACCATTAAGAGTATTTGAAAAATTGAAATATTTCAGAATAAATTGAATGTATTATTTATACAAATCATTATTTCTAGTTTTTGAATAGATGGTTTTCTTTAACAGGTAAATTTGCCTTAATACAAGTTTAACTCATTTATTCCTCCCTTAAATCGATGTATATGGGACAGATATATCTAAATTGCATCTATTAAAAGTATTACACCAAGCATCTGAACTGAACAAAGAAGTGACATTTGCGCAAGTACGGATTTCCTTTCGTTTATTTGAAAATTGAATGTAAATCCCTGCTCTTTTCGGGAAATGACTCCCAATCTCTCATTTTTCTTATTTTCATTGCCAAGCGATTATGACCGACAGGGAAATATTTCATTGATTTTCCCCCTCCATTCCGAATTACGCATCTTTACATAAATTAGGACGAGAATCTGGGCATAAATTAGATGTAAGATGTTGTTTATAAACAAAAGATTAGTATTGGTCAACAACAAAATTCATTGCACGTGCCTTTTTCAAGAATTTCCAAATAAATAAAATGAACACAAATAACGCACGAAATTAAAAATAATTTCGGTCATTAAATTAATTAATAAATAATCTCAAAATAATCTCCACGTTTTATTGTTTAAATTCTTTTAAACAACACGATTTGTTATACTTTGCGTAAATTCGGCGGGATTCTGGGTCATAGCATGCGAAACGCAAATTTCAGATCTTGTTTTCGGATTTTTTTTTGCAAGTTCCGGAAGAGATTAAAACGTCTAAGTTTTATTTTTGTTATTTTGAAAATAATTTTGAATATACTACATCACATTAGATTTTATTGATTTTATTTTTATTCTTACTTATGTAAACATAATAAACTATATTAACAATTAGATAATAAAACAAAACTGCGAAGTGTGGCGAGTTCCAATGTTATGTTCTACAGTAAGCTATCACAGTGTATACGTAAATTTCGCCAGGACAAACGGTATGTATGAAAATTCATTTCTTCTTCTCAGTGGAATGGAATTAAAAGATGGAATTAACACAAAATAATTAATATTTCTTTAAATAATTTGAGGAGCCTATGGATAGGAATAGATAAAGGTGTTATTAGACCATTCAGCACCGCAGACTATGGCGGTGCCAGTCTGATTAAGGATTGCAATATTTGAATTCAAATATTCGGTAAAATTTTTCCCATTTTAAAACTTGAATCTGATCATTTTACAGGCGAAGTTTAGTGACAAATATATAGGACAAAACAAAATGTTAATCGTAATAGAAGAAACTAAATATTTTCAAAATCATCTTGTTATTCGTTTGCTTTTTCCTGTATACGAGGTTTGTTAAAAAAGTTCTAAGAATTTTAAATTTTTTTGTCTTAGTACATAAGATTATAATTTTTGTTATATTGATACAAGTAAGCAGCATAATACATTATGAGCTGGTCACAGAAATTTACTGCTTGTGAACGATACGCCCAAATTTTAAAAATCCAATTTCCCAATTAACTGTTATGATTAGATAATGAAATTGCCTGCCTATGGAATCTTTGCTTTCACCATCTGTCAAAATCTAATAATAATATTACGATTGCACAAATGTGCGTCTCAGGGCTACTGAGAACGAAGGAGAAGTTTGCTTATTGCCTTTCTCGCCTTCTTATTGGATCCCTCATTTTTCTTATCTCCAAAACTCTGCAGACATAACGGTATTTACTGATACAGCGCCAAATTTCAAACCGTCATTGTGCCGTTAATATTTGCTCTATTTTAAGTTTGTAAAGTGTATAAAATGGCCAGTAAAACAAAGATTCCATAGACATGCAATTTCATTATCTAATCATAACAGTTAATTGGGAAATTTGATTTTTAAAAATGGGGGCGGATCGTTCACGACCGGCTGAATTTTCGGTGTGACAAGCACATAAAACACAAATTTCGTTTGGTACGGACATATCGACAGTCCAAATCAACACTGTCTTAAATGCAAAAATTTGTTAAATTCAACAAAGTACATAAACACAACCAGAAACATGTCTTTCACACATGGGACCAAGGACGAAACCGTAGCTCATCTCAGGACCCCCAAAGAAGGCAGTTTCTTCAAAGTCAAAATATCAGTAACGAGAGTGGTTAATTGAATCTCTGGCCTCCGTGCCTGGTAATGTCAATATCGCAAGTGGACTTGTTTTTCGTTTAGAACATTCTCTTAGATTGCTACTGCTCATATTTGAACTAGATTGGATTTGTACTTTTATTTCTATTGTGTTTGAAAGCAACGTATGCAGGAGGATTTCTTAGCGTATTGTACTCGCATTTCAAACCATGGTGTGAATTTTTCGAGTTTGGTATCAAAACATTTTCATATAGGGTCAAGTGTTAAGAACACATAGGATTAATTACCATTTCGTAGAATAATTTGATGAATTTCGACGTTTTTACGGAAGAAGTGTAAGTAATCACTCATGACAAAAGATTACTACTTTTCGCTACCTCAAATGCGTTTTTTTGTAATTATGAGTCGAATCGATCTAAAATTGGCATCGTATAGCCTTGCTTATCCTTTTGGTATACTAAATAACATTTAACAGCGTCACACATTGTTCTAAATTGATGTTATTAATGCGGTTAAATTATTAACCATTTCCAACACAATTAAAACAAAAGTACTAATTAAATTTTAAAATTTGGACAGTAATTATTTGAGAAAATGTTCTAAACGTTATGTAAGAGGAAAATGGATTCAACGGGCTTAATGACCAGAGAGTTATCAGACCATTTTTCGTTTCCTTTATTGTTGCTATTCGTTTTCCCAATTTTGATATAAAAAGGACTTGTTTTCATTAATTTATGCTTCAATAAAAAGTGAAACTTTCCTAAATGAAACATAATAATCATCACAGCTTGAAAAACTGAATAAATACAGGCATGAAAAAAGTACTATAGCAATGAAAAAATACAACTCCATTCACAAATACATCTTATCATTCGACTTCTTATTCAAGTCTGGAGAATGAAACATCAAAAAGTTTCATTAAATTTTAGTCACGATATAAATTGATAATAATAACTTATTTATTATGGAGTTTATTATCAGTGACGTCATATTTTTTGAATAAACTTGAAATTATATCAAATTTAAATTCTAAATATCATTTAATATGATCAGTATTAAACACTTCTTTGATTTATAAAACAATTTCATTTAGGGCAGTTTCTATGAATTATTGTCAGAAATCATTCAAAGTTATGTTTCAATGTTTCCCGTATAAATATTTAATTAGTTTTTGTGCTATTTTACAAATGAAAATTGGGAAAAATAGCAATCGTTTCTCGACGTTTAATTCAGTTTTCTCGATGGAAGCTATTCGCGTCGTCGACTTCGTCTCCTAGCGGAAACAGCCTTCCTTCTTGAAAACCGAAACTTAAACCGTCTTGAAACGAAAATAACTATTTCTTGCTCTCCTGTGAAGTTTCCATTTTTGCAGATGAATCATTGTATATTTTTTCGTATTTGATTTAAAAGGTTTATACTCAAAACTCTAGAAATAGTTATTTGTGAGGAAATGGCTTTAAGTTAGTTATTTTTTTTGTGAGTAATAGTGTTAAATATCTAACTGACGGCAAGTTTATCAACGTTTCCGAATTCAATTACTCCAGAGCTGGACATATGGTACATTTTCATTATGTAGTGGACAAAAGTTTGAATAGTATAATAAACAGTCTTTATGAACAGTTTTCTTTGGCGATCGTCTCTTGATTACAAATCTTCATTATACATTATGTTTATGGTTTTATTTTTTTTATTTTAAAATTTGTATTATTTTTAGTAAAATGACGAAAACACACAATTATTAATTTAGGATATAAAGAAATAATATAAAATATATTGAATTTATTTCAAGAAAAGACCTTTCAATCAATCACAATTACAAAGAAATCAATTTTTCCGCACGGAATTCGTTGGAATAGTGAAAACCGAAAATTGGTGAAATGCCAAGCCATCTTTGTTGGAAAACACTAATCATAATTGTGGCGACTGTAATCATAATAATGGGCCAATGATTACAAAGCGTGTTACTTGGTTATTCATCATAAATGCTCGCAGCAGGACTCCCCATTCTCTCTCTAGCCCTCGGTATTGATTAAATATTACTGCCTGGGCGCGAATGACTACCAAAGCACCCCGGACTTCCTTCCCTTAACGAAAAAAAACCGACGCCTACTTTGAATGTTGCAATAAACATAACGTGTTTCTAATGACCTTCATATTTGTTGTTTCCATACAATTTCTTAGCGGCAATGATCTTGAACGGAACGACATCGTATGTGTGCTCGCTCGCTAAGGGGTGATTTTGTGGCGTTGTGCTGTAAAAGGAAATTCATTTGCGATGACGCAATACTTTACAATATATCCGCACAACTAAAATAAGCAACTGGTAAGTTAATGGTTTCTTTAGGGTGGGCAATAATTGTTGTTATTGTCCGAAAAATAATACTTTTCTCGTATTTGAAATTATTTTTCCCAATTTTTTACATTCCGATTTTTTAAATGTGTCATCCTCAAAATGTCAATAAAGTTTTTTTCAAATTGCTATATAAAAAGCTGTAGAAATAAATCTTACTGTAACTATTTTTATGTCAATAAAAGATCAGTTATCTAGATTTATTTTTGCACATAAATTTGGCATTTTTAACATTGTACTTTAAATTATGATTTCATAGAAACTCAATCAATTAGCAGTTTTCTCGAGAGTCTAATTGAAGCTTAAATCTATATACTTTCTTTTTATATGACTTAAAGAGACTAACCGCTTAATATGACGAATTTAAAAGGCAAGTTTGGTTAGTATATAAAAGTCAGTACAAAAAAGACAGTTATAATGACCACCTGGTTACTATGCCCGATTTTTAGGGATTTTTTACTGATTTTAAATAATATAGTTATAGTGACTGACAACAAAATGGGAGCTTATATCCTTTTCCATGAATGTGTTACGTATATTTGTTACAATATTCTTAGTATGACATACTCTTAATAAGATGTATTTTTTTGCACTCCCGTGTCGAAATATACGGTTTTCGTTATCCATTTCAATTTCGTAATGTTTCACTTTATGGCACTCAGTGAAAGTTTGAAATTTTTATTTCACTAGTGAAAAAATTTCATAAACAATCCAACAAATTCGAAATATGGATCTCTAAACTTCCAAAGATAGTTACTGGCTGTCTACTATGACATAGCGACCCAGTTTTTCGAGCTGTATATATTGAAGAATAGATTACCAACTATTTCTGTTTTAAAAAATCACCAAAAACTCNGGTGCATTGGGAGAAAATATGCCCCATGTCGTAAAAGGATGAAACGATATTGCTGTATGGAGAAATTCGAAGGCCCTTTCTTAATTATTTACAACAAACCTAT
>JXOV01007785.1:6098-18176 GCA_001014945.1 Clogmia albipunctata | reverse complement strand
TGGGACGAAAACATTCTCTTGCGTAAATATATTTCCACATTTCGGCTCTAATCAATTTTTTCTTTAATCATTTTAACACACAATAATATTATTATAGATACTTATTTCACCTACTTAACCCTTTTTGGGATTTTGTAACACCAGTGATATGCACTAAAACTCTGAAAGGTGAGAATTTTTCCAATTTTTTTGATTGATTTTTGCAATACAAACTAAATCTTCGCCATGGCTAAAATTTGAACAAAATCTGTCCACAGGAACATTAAGAGAACCAAAAAGGGTTAATTACTTTAAAAGTCTTTTTTCACTCAATTTACAGTAATTTTCTTCAATCACACAAACCTAAATTCGACATTTCGGAGATGACGCCATCAACGAAGTCATTTACTCATTATTTTTTTGTAAACAAATAACCGACATGACTTCTGTGTTGAGCGACTTTAATAAAAACATTGTTTTTATTTAAAAATTCATTTTAAAAAACTCCTTAGAAAAATCCATATAGTATGATGTTGATTTTAAAATTTCCACAAAATGTGAAGAAGACGTATTGCCATTACCGACATACAACTGAAATCTTAAATTATATTTTTATGTTGAAGGTTTTCATTTCAAAGCTTAAGGAGGGTGAACATTTCTATTTAAAAAATGGGACCTTCTATTTAATATTTGCTAGATACAAGAAATCATGGATGAGAACGTAATGGTGTTACAATTTTCGAACTTGGGGTAGTCTCAATCTCAGCACTACGTATTGCAAATCACAAAACTATTTTGAATAAAATCGATTATGGAAGATTGTCGTTGTTGTATAGTATTTTGTTTTATAAATATTTCTTTTAAATAATAAAATTTCATATCGACTTCATTATAATTTTCAAGTTTTTTTTTTCAAAAAGATATTAAAACTGTATTCGACTATAATCAAATAATACCGTAAAGGTTAATTTCTATTGTTAATTGCTCAAACTGATTAAATTGCAAATTTAATATATTGTTTATTCCTGACACGTATAGGTACGAATATTTTGAAATTTACATATTTATTACCAAAGATATGGTACCATTTTGCAACCAAAATAGGAAAATTAAATGGTAAAATTCACCATCGAAATTTTGGCAAATATAATTAACATCGTATGACTTATTTATTGTTGATATTTTGTAACTGCTGATTTTATGAATTATTACCAAAGAAAATGATACATTTGAACATATTTTATATTGAAATTTGTGTTGGTAATATTTTTATAGAATAAAATTTATTCTGAAGTTAATGCCAAAGTTAGAAGAATAATATAAATCGATATATTTTTTGTAAGAAAATGAATTAGTTTTCCTTAGTTAATCCTTTATATTCTAGTGGTAGACATATTCATATACAGAGTTATGCTAAAAGTTATCAATAAGTTAACGAATACAGTATTCACACTCACAATGTACCTAAAATTAATGCTTTATATGTTTATAATTAGGATACAAAAAAAAAATAAAAGTGTGTCAAGTGGCCTTTTAATCTTCTCTGTATATATTTCTTGTGTCACCCTGAAATTCATGTTTTTTTCTGAAGGAATAAGGAGCCCTTACGGTATTCAAAATTTTAAGTTATTTGTCATTTTATTTGCAAAGAATCCGCTACCGGCTTCATTATTAAAATTATAATATGTTAAATTTTACTCACCTTGATATAATGCTACCATTGGTGTTGCTGTGTAGAGCAGGGATGGCCTCATTGTGTGGTCCATGGTTGTGATGGTGATGATCACCAGCTAGGGCGTCGTCGCAGAGAGATTTGGAGGTGAGCGGCAAAACGGAGGTCTGCTTGTAGATCGTGGGGTGACTGGGGTTTCCCTTTTCGTGGTTGTTATGATTCTGCTGCTGGTGATGATGGTGGTGGTCGTCTTTGGTATCCATCGCAATTTCATCGTAACAATACGGATAACTGCTGTACTTGTTCTTGCACAACTTCTCTGAGTTATTCAGAGACTGAGCATCGGGATCTCTCATGACCCTGACTCGCGAGGGCAATTTCTCCCTCTTCTGCCTCTGCTTCCTCCACTCCGCAATCATCGTCAGAGCTCTCTCCGTGCCAAAGAAGAAAATCACCCCGACGACAGCGACAAGACCCTTCAAGGTCATCGCCGAATGGATGTCTCCCCCCTCACTTTGAACGCTCTGCACCGCCATAATCATAGCGTGCGGCATCAAGTGCAGCAGGGCGTCTCCAGTCAACGTGCCCACAGCCAAAGCGACCAGAAATTGCAAAATTTGGTGATAGAATTTCTTATCCATACATGGAATCACAGCCACCCCCAACAGCCCGCACAGACTCACGCCCAGTATCGACAGGGACGCATACAGCCATACTGTAAAACAAGTTGGTAATTGTTATAATCATACAGGGTTCTCTATTCATTGTAGGTATTCAGCACTTTTCACATTCTCATAATCATCCAAGATATAACCTGAATCTGATCAACTCATTTTTACTAATATTTGAATGATAAGCCATAATTTACTGGAATTTTATATCTCGTCGACCTATGAATTTTGAAACTTATGCTTTCTAATTAAAATTGCCTTCACTCGTGATTGTATATTTTAGTTGATTCTTTACGTTATCAAAAAATTATAATCTATATCTATAATTAATCATATTTCCTACGATTCTTCCTCCCAATAATTCTCTGTCCTTAAAACACAAACACGTTTTCGATAAAATGAACCAGCTTATAATTAACCTCTGCGAAGGCTAGCCAACCTTTAAACATTATACACAAATTACAGACAAAAAATTTGTTTTATTAAGTTTTCTAAATTCCAAATAGCATTAAATCTCCATTTAAATATTTGTTTTACTATATATTGTTAGTTTTTTAAAGCTACATAAACAAACGATAGATAAACTTTTTATTCTTCTTAATGAACATGAAATGAATTCAAAGAACATGGATAGAAAAATTCGAATATAGGGTGATTCAATTCAATTTACCGTTTTTTATAACACATTGACATTAATTGAAAATCTGATTTTCTACTTAAATACCGATAAATTAAAATATGTGTGTGCTATGATAAGTCGGTTTGAATATTTGAACAGGATCCTGAGAAACGCGCACAAAAATGTGAGTGAGATATAGTGTGCACAAAGAAACTTTCTGTGGATTTGGGTGGTTTTATAAAATGGGCCTCAAAGCTCAGACAGGGATCCTAAATGTGCCACTAATAATATAATGATATTTATTACATTTTCAGTCGCCCTCTTTAAATTTAAAGTTTTAAGATTGTTTGTAGTAAAACAGTTCAGTTTGCGTGATAGTATTGATGTCATAGTAAAAATTGACAACTGCAGACTTTACCAACATAATTTGAATAAGCGGCGATCAAATTGAGATTATTTATAATCACTCGACACTGTAAGACCAAGTCGATTCCAAACGTTCGTAGAATGGCCATCTGTCCACTTATGGACACTACAAATTAAGAATTAGCAACAAATATCCTTATTGTCAAATTAATATTTTTGTTTTTTAAAATTATTATTTATACAACAAGGTCGATAAGATAAGACATTATTAAACACAAGGCAAGGGTTTAATAGTGCTTATCGACCGTGTTTTATACCAAATTGTATACATTTTTAAATAAATCTTAAAAGTTCTTTACATTTTTATAGAAATATATGTTGCTCTGATCCACACACTTTATTGTCAATGAGTAATATAAATTGATGAATTTCGTTTACAGAGGTCACACTTTAATAATAAAAAAAGCACTAGTGCTTTAAAGAATTATTTAAAGCAGTTGTGCTATAAAGACATTGATAGAGCAAATTTAAGTGTCATAATATCAATTTTAAGCAACAAAAATGTATAAAATAATTAAATTATTTTACTAATTGTTGCAATTGCTCAATTTGTCACGCGTTTAATTTTTCAGATATGTAGGATTGAGAGAATGATTATAGAAGAAGAGTCCCTAGCGAAGCGAGTAATTTGAGGTTAGATTCGGTTTGACGATGAAAAGAGCGTGAAGTTAAATTTTGTGTAATCTCTACAATTTTCATTAATAAATACGGAATTAATCTTTAAAACTGGTGTTTAGAATCTCTTGCCATTTTCTACATATATTTAGCTTCAAAATTTAAATATGAAAATAAAATAATCACCAGATTAAGAAAGGATCACCCTTTACTGAGAAAAAGAAAAACACGAATAAACACCTAATAGTACACGTATTTCTGTATTCTGTGTATCTCGAGGACTTTCAAGCAGCGGCTTTTGTTTAATCGATAGATTATGATGGTTGCTGCCGAGACCGACAAATTCAACCGGTTCCACAAGGTACAATCGATAATTTGCGCACCGCACGAAATTCCTGCCTCAATAGGTCAAGATTACAAACGATAATCGGCAAGGAAATGGCATGTTTTAGCAAAGTGGTATCTTCTTTCACTTTTCCGTCCATATCATAAATGATACACCACATTTCCCAACTCAAACAAGTTGTTATCTAAGTCCATGATGTTCAATTCGTAATCCTTTCTCCTCTTCACCCTACAAGAATAGAATCCAGGAAAGCGATATTCACGTGTCGTTCTCTATTACGGGCTCTAATTTATTAGCTGTTTATTTATGGGCTAAGGCAAAAAATAATTTATTGTTTCGATCATGAAGGTTAGGGAACTTGATATGATGCTTTGTCCCCATCATTTTCGAAGAAATTTGTACTTTAATAGCATGAATAATGTATGATTATTAACCAGAAGGAAACTCATATATTTTACTAAAGGGATTTTGAAGAAAAAAAAAATGCAAAATTATATGACGATTTATTAGGATCATTATAAATTAATGTCCGCCTGTATGGTCTAGTAGTTTCGAATATTGGGCGGATATTTTTCTAGTGGAAAAAAGTTTCCATTTGTGTATATCAATAACATTACGAAATGATATTCCTAGTGAATTATAAGTAATGGCGCAAAAATATATATAAAATGGACGGATTGATTGGATCTGTTTACAACCGGTCTTTAATGCAAATTGACTACTAATTCACTGAAAAACCAATAGTCACGAGAAGTTTAAAACTCGTTGGTTGAGGTTGAGACTACCACAAGTTCCTTACTGGAATGTGGTGGAAAATATTTATTTATAAATTAATTATAGTCTAGTTCAGGGGTGAGCAAGTCTTTTAATCAGCGGGCCAATTTTAATTCTAAATTTATTTGGCGGCCCGCATATTATAAACAGTTATTAATAATTTACAAACTGTTTGTATAATTTTAATGTTAAATAAAATCATACAAGATGAGAGTAAAAAAACGAATTTATGGTATATACAGTTTTTAATAATGAATTAGGCTCTGTTTTTTTTCGTAATACTCTGATTAGTATTAGCCGCGTCTTGCTCATGCCCGCTCTAGTTAATCCTTTACATAATAATTCAACAAACAATTAAGTTGTCACGAAATTATTGTGATTCTTTTATGGTTATTTAAAAAAAACTTCAAAAAATTTTATGCCTCATTTTCCGTCAACCTCCTCTACTTGAAATTAAAGTTCACAAAAGGTGTGAAAATATAGTTGCAATACTATCAAATTCATCTTATTTTGAAACATAACCCGAGAACTACATTGATTTTTTCGTATATTCGTTCCAATTTATTTATGAGATATTTTGAAACACATTCATTTACAAAACAAATATGGTTCTGGCTTACTATTAGATTGTCCCATATGAAAAATTACACTTTGAGGAGTAAATTTCGACCGTTCAAAGCAATATTTTTTATAGTATTTTGGTTTTTAATTTATATTTTTAATACTTATATATGTTGCCTATAAATATAAGTAAAAAATAGAGTTAAATTACTTCAATAGTATTTTTATTCGATGACATGTAAAACAAAGATTTTTCTATGTTTATAGTTTTATTATCCTATAAATGCCGATTAGATGCAGTCAGAATTGTGAATTTATAGTGAAAGAGTATTTTAAGTTAAACAATTATTTTTAATAGGGATATGTTTATGGTAATATATCCTTAATTAAAAATTTTAATCACTGTTTTTGACGATTTTTTCTTCAATGTTTATGTACAGATTATTTTATGGGTTTGATTTAAATTGAATTTGTATTAAAAATTATTTTATAATGTTAAGTCCTGTATAATATTAAATCAACTATTAATAAACCGAAATCTAAAATTTTCATATTCAAGAACGGTTTCAAAACAAGTTTCAAACATATTCCACAGGGCAAACCTTAAAAATTCTAAACCCCTAAGGATACTCCAATTTTTCAATGGTTTCATAACTAGACTAATTTAACGACTACTGTATATTTTGAATTAATAATTTTATTTAAAGGTACTTTTGTTTATCGAAAAAGGTGTGACTTTATAGAGTTCTTAGGCTTCTGTAACACAGAATACTATATAACTTCTTTCACACAACTCATTGCTTATAAAGAGAAATATATAGTTTAATAAGCCAATGTTCAATTATAAATACTAAAAACCAAAAAAGATACAGTGCTTAAAAATTTAGGCTCCAAGTGTAAAGTTTCTTTTTAGACAATCTAATACATTCAATTTTAATAATTTGACTGTCAAAACCATAAGAATTGAAGTGTCATCAAAATTTTAAATATTTTTATAAAAAATTGGGAAACTTTTGTTAAATTTGTAACTGGATTAAATTACCAGGCATGGATAAAATTATCAGTTCGTTTTTTATGATTTGGATAAATAGAACAATTATAATAAAAATTTAATACAATATCTATTTGTGCTTGAATAAACAAAAAGTAAAAACGTTCTATTCCAGTTTTATAATTGTATACAAATTCTTGTTAAATGCCATTCTATAAATAAACCCATGATCAGAATCAGGAAACATTCAAAATCAAATCTGATACTCACCTAATTTACGATCACCGCCTTCAATAAGCGTCGTCTCGTGAGAATCATAAAAATTGGACAATGAACTCGGATCAATACAGCCTGATTTGCTCGGAGCCGTTAACTGGTATAATAAAATAGGGCAAATGTTCCAGAGGTCGTTCGAATCAATTTGAAGGAGCCTCTTTAAATTCGTGCCTTTATCCTCAGTCCTATTTAATTTGTTAATTGGAACCACAGTTTCGCTCCCCGTTCCATTTGTTACTAACGAATTATTAAAAAGATCACGATCTTTAGCGCTATCTAAGTTCTCCTCCGTCGTGCCTCTTTTATGCCGCTCAATTGACGATACGTTACTAGCTCTGTCAAAATTCTGCTCACTGACTAATTTATGAGCGCTCGGTGAAATCCTCGTCAGAAAGTCTACACTCGAAATACACTGGAAATAATTTTAAAAACGATTAGAACAAATTTTTACTACTAAATCAAATCCATTCAACAAATTATATTAGTAATACAAAGTCACATGTTTTAATTTTTTCTAAAGAATTGACGTACTCATTTTTATAGACCTTTTGTTATAGTATTTAATGATTTATAAAATATAGATATATACTTTTTCTATTTCAATAAAATAAATAAATTGATTATAAATATTTGTGCAATTCCGTATCGAAAAGTAGCTTTTTTAACGCAAATTGGTTCTGTAACGGTTTACCTTTCTGAACGGAGTGCTGAAATATTTCAAAATTTGCACGCAAATTGCTAATAATTTCATGAAATTACATATTGTTGTCATAACCAAATTTATTATTTAAATATTTTAGTTTGAAAATTTCGTTGTGAGTTGTTCCACAATTTAAAAAAAACCGTTGCGAACGTTTTTATTAGTAATTATCGATTAACTGGTATTTTTTTCAGAATTACACAAAATAGCGTATATACTATTATGAAATTTCAATCCGGTTTTGTTATATTTAGTACTATACAATTAAAATTGGATAAGTAAAAAAATCTTTCTTATTTATAATAGTTTAAACAAATATATTTTCTCAAATATCCTTCTGTATGGTAGATATGATTGCGTCAATTTTAATCTGTCAATTGACGTTATTGAAAAGCCCTAAAGAGATTATACCAAAGGAGTTATCTACGATTCAATAAAGTATGATAACAAAAAAGATCCGATTTTGGAATTCACAATTAGTTTTTTGCATTCCGGTATCGAAACATGCGCTTTTCGATACCCATTTGAGTTTCGTAATGTTTCACTTTATCGTACTCAGTGAAAATTTTGAATTTTTATTTCACTAGTGAAAAAACAAAGTGAAGGGTACATTATGTAACTGTAATGTAAGTAAATTATAATAAAAGTCTTATATTGCTTTAAATGGAAATTTATTTTGCATAAATTAAAGCAAACAAATGTTCCATGCCATAATAAAATAGGCATTTGCCTTATGACCAAGTGGTTAATAGGAAACAAACTCTATTTGTTTGAATTCCAACCGTTAACAGTAACATTACAATTTAAGATTTCACTTGAAACATTTGTGAAATATGTCAATTTTTAAATTTTCCTTGTAAATAATGAAATTTAATGTGAAATTGTAAAAATTTCAGTGCTCTTGAGTGGAGTGCAAAAAACGTTATGTCCTGATCGGGTGTAAAGTCCTGTTTTTTAACTCGGAAACGATGAAACACTCGCCTTCTGCTCGAATGTTTCATGCTCGTTTCACCCATTAAAAACAGTTGATTTACACCATTGTAGCACAAATAACTATTCTTTCATAGTCAAAATTTCGGAGCATTTTTGAAAAAAGAACTGTTGCATTTTAAATCCAGGCCCTTAAAACCGTAAAAAAATCGTTCAAATAGATTTCGAATTTCAAACAAATTTATTCATAGATTTTCTTTTTTCAAGTGAATTAAAAGTTCAAAATTTTCACTAGTGCGTGAAACTGACGCATTAGTCTATGTCAAAAAGCTAACCTTTTGATATGAAAGTTCAAAAATCAGTTTTTTTTTAAATTAAAATTAAATGTGATTTGAACTAAAATAATTAACATAGTGTTGCCCAAAGACTGGATGATGTGTATCAACGACTATTCTGAACATATGAATTGATACAAGTCGCGGCACTGATACAAAAGACTGAGTTAATTTTGCAGGTGTATTTCTCCAATGCATTCTGCATCTATTCATACTCTTCACTCACAAACTTTATATTTTTGTTCACAAATTGAGTTATCTGTTGATATATCAAACTCTCTTTATACTTGTTTATTCAAAGTCACCGAACTAATATTAATTATTAAAATAAAAATTATAATTTGACTCATACAAAGTTCTATTAATGATTTTTTTAAATTTTAATATTTTATTTTTTATTTTAATTGAATAACTGAAACGGTTTTCAATAAACACTGAATTAGTTATTTAGTAATATTATTATATACGAAAATATAATTATTTAAAGACATGACAAACATGTTGTCAATTTAATCAGCGAAACAACAATATTCGTTGATATAGCAAAAACATCCTTTTTTAGATATGATTGAGTCATTTATTACTTATAATCTGTCAATTAACGTTATTGGAAACCCCTTATGTGATTATATTAGAGGGGTTATCAACAACACAAAAGGGTAAACTATGATAACAATAAAATGTCCAGTTTTTGGGAAATATAAACATTTTCCAAATATTTTTTGCAATTTCATATTGAAAAGCCCTCCTGATATCGATTTCTCGGGTGTAAAATCCGTATTTAAATTAAATAAATACCTCATTAAAAACAATTGACTTTATACCTTTTTTAGCACTAATAGCTATTACATTAAAAATTTAATCTCTTTAAGTGATAAATCAAATTAAAATCTTACCTGATCTGAAATCTTCCCAGCTGTTGATACTGGACGTGGAACCCTTTCCATGACCATATCCGTTAATCCTAGATAGTTTAACATGTTCTCGAACCCACTAAGGTCCATCTTCATCTCCTTCTCGTTGCCAAACTGCTCGAATATTTTCGCTAAATATCTCCTGGAGTTTTCATTGGTCTCTAGAGGATTTTCTTCCTCCGTCTGATGATGATGGCTGTGCCTTTTGAGCCTTTTTCGCGTCTTATGGCCAAAAATATCTAAACTGCGAAATTCGGAAAAGTCTTTCCTATTTTGAATTTGATCCCAATTTGGTCCCGAGCTCAGCTCCATCTCATCGTCCAGCCGATGCTCCTTACATGGAAGGTGGTCAGCACAGAGCAAACACACCACACAAACAGCCACAAAGTGTTTTGCCATTGTGAGCTGTTTTTTGTTTGCTTGATTTTGATTAAGATAATCAACTACTTTTTCTCTCTTTCTTTTTAAATCCAGCAATCAATCAAAAGAGAATTGATAATCTTTTGAATTGTATTCCCTTTTAAATGCTCTTTTGTATTATTTCACTTGTTTAATAATTTCAAAACACCGACAATCCGCCACCACGTCGCTACCAATGGACAAACCAGATCGCCCATGGACAGCTGTTTAAATACAAACTCCTGCCGATTGCTCAAACGGGTGATTATCTGCTCCGTCCACGTCCCTCTCCACGCACACACACACCTCTTAATCTAGCATCTGCTGATCTGCATCTAGAATTGACCGAAATAAACATGAACAAATTAAAGTTATTAATTCCCATTTCGGAAACCGGCTGATAAGATAAAAAAAAAGAGTCAAACACACAAAAAAAACTAGTATTTGGACACGCTAAAGTTTATTACGACCCACTTCCAAGCCGAATAATTGCCCCAAACTGTCACAAGTAATCATTCCATGAAAGGTACTTAATGAAATAATTGCCCAGTGTGCTTCAATTAACCAGTAAGTTTAATCAGAAATGTCGTTAAAATGAAGCTTATTAAGGCCTTTAACTTAAAAATTAAACGCTTCTGCGACCCATTTTCTAGGGAATTATTTAAACTTGTTTTTTGTTTGTTCGGAATTATTATAAAACCGTTTAGGATTAATATCTCTCGGATAATTAATCTATTGTTAAATAAAACAATTAATAAACATAATTAGATCAAAATGACAATATAATTTTCCAAGAAATGTAATTATCCTTATCTCTGGACTGATGAAAAGTGTAATTAAATTGATCCTCTATTCTATTTATTAAGTATTAAGTACATCAATTACTTTAGGTTTATTATAATTAATAAACTCTTTGTTCGTTCATTTCACTTCCCCACTCTTAATTGGATACAATTAAAAAGATTAAAAGATTATTCGATGATTACTCTTTAAATATTCATCTAAATTATATAATTAGTTTGATGTCATATTTAAATACAATACAAATACTTCCTTATCCTCTTTTCACAAGTTCAGTAAGATACAATTCATAGTTCCTAAAAACCATACGAATGTTGTAAGTTAAATAAAAATACCTTGTTTGTTTTTGTGAGCTTCCATGAAAAAATCTTCTATAAAACGCAAAACAGAGGTTTATAGTTATAAATCCCCATATAATCTACATTTATTGGAATTCAATATTGAAGTAAACAAGTTGATGTTGATTCGTTACGATTTAAGTTGAATAATCTGTTTGTGATAAATATTAAAGCTTAAATACTCTTTCTATCAACCTGTTTAGTCGAGTGGTTAGCATCTTGGACTACCTCCAAATACTAGGCGTAGCGAGTGGTTTAAAAAAGGACCGTGTGTGTAATAATGCTTATTGACCGTGTTTTATACAATATTTATGCATTTTTGAATAAATGAACGCAAAAATTAAATAAATCATTCTTTAAAATTTAAAATAGTCGTGTAAATACACGAAGTTAGAACTTTGTACCGAAATTCAACCACTAAAATTTATAATTTTAAATCTTAGTAGCGTAGAATGAAAATATATTCTGACGTTTTTCATGTCTATAATAAAGTAGGCCATGATTTATTAATCAATTTAAATTTGTTGACATTAAATGACAAAAAGTAAAGTTTTTCTTAAATGTTGATTATGGTGATTTAAAAAATGAGTGCTATCACGGGCATATCAGTGATACGGTGCAAGTTGTCGTGATATTTTGAAAAATTGAGACCAAAAGTTCTATTCACTTGACAAGTACTTCCCTTAATTGTATGTGTTTAGACCTTAATTTAGTACTGGGTTGTCTTCTTA
>JXOV01007782.1:0-22086 GCA_001014945.1 Clogmia albipunctata | reverse complement strand
TCGTAAAAGGATGAAACGCAGTGTATTTAGTTTTCTATATTAAAATACGCCCTCTAAAAGTTCTGAAAAGTTGTCGACAGACAATTACAATTAATGATTGCAATAGTGGGCTAATCGGAAATGGATATTGAAATTTCATATAGATTCAAAAATCAAGTTTTCGGAATAAGAAGGGTTTTGACGTTGTTGAAGCCTAATCCAAAAATTAATTTTTATCCAATTAATTTGAGGCATATTTTAACTAAAATGTTTTTGGTTAAGAGTGTTCTTCTTTATTGACACAATAACCGTTACTAGTTAAGGCCAAACCTAATGATTTTTAAAAACTTCCTCGTATATCGTCCTGGCTCTTCCTTTCTATTACAATTGCAGACCTTATTGTTATATATATTTAAAAATAGTTAAAAACTTTGATGTGTAAAATGGTGGAATGTGATTGAATAAAGAAGTCTGCTATTCGGCACCGCACAATAGGCCAGTATAGCCCTAGCCATCTTTCAAGAGAGGTTCAATGTTAGTAACTTGAAGAGTTAGTATGAATTGCATAAGTGAATGTGGAAAGAGGTTAGGATTAGTTTGGTCTAAACATTTAGTAAAAAAAATATTCCATTTATAATTTATGTGGGTTTTTAGTCCTTTTATGAACAAATATTATACGACTTATCTAGCAAAATTTGTCAAAAGCTTAAATAATTAGCATTTAATTATAATAAATAAATTATAGCGTAGCTTCGATAGTTATAATAAGGCAAGGAATTCACTTCTGAGACNTCCATTTATAATTTATGTGGGTTTTTAGTCCTTTTATGAACAAATATTATACGACTTATCTAGCAAAATTTGTCAAAAGCTTAAATAATTAGCATTTAATTATAATAAATAAATTATAGCGTAGCTTCGATAGTTATAATAAGGCAAGGAATTCACTTCTGAGACAAAGACACCAATGCTTTCCAGATCCAAACACAATCAGCACTACAGATCCGTCTGCCCCCAACATTCCAATTTAAGCGAGCTCTTAATAAATGTATCGAGGTTGTGGGTTGAACAGTTAGATATTTTTTCCAATTTTCGAATATAATAACTAAAATAGATTGAGTTCTTATTATATAATATTAAAACATGCATATCATTTTTAGGTAACTTTGGAAATGAAAATCTCTTATATTTGTCGAATATTACAAGCACAACGAATATACCACTTAAAAATCAAACCGCATCTATCATCTATCAAGTTAATACTTGGCATCATCCATTTCAATGGATCATAAGCGTCCAATTACTTTTATTGCGTTTAAAACCTATATAAACTTTGAAAACCTGTCCATCGAACAAATGGAATTAAGGATTATAGGTTTGAAAATTGAGGCGAATTTATTTTTTGGTAAATTTATTTATTCAAACAATTATAACTTAAAGCCAATGAGGAATGAAATTTTATCATTTTGGCTTTAATTTAATTTGTTTTCTCATGAAAAATTTAATTAATGAAAAAATTTAAAATTTCTAAGCATAAACTTTCCACATTCATTATTGAATAAATAGTAGAATACCATCAAGTTATTATTCATTATTCATTAGGCATTCAAATTCTTTTTAAATTGAAATTTGTTGCATTTGTTATAACTTGAGTATTTATTTTTTGCAACATTTTAAATGGTACGGTTTTTCTGCACTCGGCTTTTCCAGGGAAATATTTTTATTCGGAATTTCAATTGGAGTTTTTATTTATTATGCTCATAAATTATGAGTGGGCTTTTCATTTTTCGAGGTGTTCGCGCTTTTCATGGGCTTTATTTTTTTTCGGGCGAAGGAGAATTTATTCAAATACTGTTTTCAATTGGCAAACATTCTGTTTTGATTTGCAAATTGACTTAACTTTTTATAAACTGTTGTTTATGTCAGATTTTGAATTGCGTTTCATTTGGCCTGTGGAAGAACTTTGGCCAAAAACACACACTCTTATTATCTTCCAAATTTATGGGGAGAGATTTTTCTAGATTTCAATGTTTTCCTGATTAAATTCTTGTTTTGATAACAGTCACTTGGTTCTATTTACGTTTTGGGGCTATAAATTATTGGGATTGTATTAATATATTTTTGTAATAAAAGCACATATTCTTAATTGAATTTAAATTGAAAACTCTATTAAATATCAAGACGATTGCATAGGTATTCAACCCAAAATTAGGCGGTTGTTTGTTCTATATTGATAATGAAATGAGTAGGATAAAGATGTACAAAATGACATATAATGTATTTTCAAAAGATTCCGCAAAACCTTTTTGAATTTTGGTCATTTTTAGCAAGTATACAGTAAACTTGGGCGAGACGACATACTCCCTTTAATTTAGGGTGGGTAAAAGAGCAGTAATTGTAATTCATGTAAAATCACTATAGGGCCATTTCTTCCAATTATGTTGGAAAAGTTGTCAAATTTCCAGCTGTCTGTTTTAATTAGTTTTTTTTTATAACCACTCCAGCCAAAATGTATTAATATGATAATAAGTTATCTTTCAACAGCACCTTTCAATTTACTATTTACAGCCCTTCTTCCAAAAAGTATTGTCATCTCTCCCAAGTTTACTCTATTATGTGACCCAAGCGGCTTTCTCTAATCTCCCAATTTAATTTGAACGGAATCATTCCATTCGTATAAGTGTCAAAGTCCTCAGTTTATTTCAGCGTAACGACAATCGATCAGTCATAATAGTGGTAAACCAATACTAATGCAAATAAATGGATATAAATAAAAAATTTGGTAAAACTCAAAATTTAAGAAGTTTTACTATAAAATCATATGACTGCCATTATTTTGTTGATGACACATCTTCCGGTTTCAATGTGCACAGTATTTTAAAGAGAAAATTTCCATTTTAAATATAATCCACACATCAGACTCGAGCTAAAAAAATTGCCACTAGATGCCGAACGTGTCGATTTGAAATTTTCCAGCCACAATACATTCAAAACAAAAGGAAGGTATAAGACACAGTCAGAGATGGTAAAGACAGTCAGCTTTTGTATAAAATTATCATGATGTGCTTTTAGTTGGCAGCACTATTGAATCACGACCTGAGGAGAAATAATAAAGTTGGGACAGGAGAGTCACCAAGAATTGCTATATACACAAGCACTAGGAATGATAAAACGCCTACGATATATACAGTGCATATCGCTTTAAAAGAGCCGGGATACCTTGATGATGGATCCCACTGAACCGGGAAGATAACAACAAATTCGATTAAATATGTGTGAATAATTGATTAAATAAAGAGTTTAGAATTACCATACAAACAAAGTTTTGCATAAAATTTCGATATCAGATAGGGAGATAACCAACGGAATTTCAATAAATTATGGGCAAGGATAGTTATTTGAGGACTGATTTAGTTAAGGAACACAGTGGCTGAATGCTTAATTTTGATACTTCTTTTTATATACATTTATGTACATAGTTAGGAAAGGAAATACATACGTAGTTAGGAATTGGATAGATTTGGGTAAATATTTTACAGTTTAAGTAATTATAAAATAAAAACTGATTTCTATAGTTAAAATAAAACGAAATATTTTACAAATTGAAACGGAAAATTAAAACTAAATTTTATGCACACTGTTAGAACTTTGGCTTAAAAGCATATGCCTTAAGTAAGTTAATTTAAGATTTATTTTTGTAAAACTAATATTTCTGACAGTAGAATTAAAATTTAAATCCAACTTTTGGAAAAGATTTAGTGTGAGGTTTTGTGGCGACTCAGTTATGTATGTTCTGACAAAGCCCAGGATAAGACTTCACAATCCAGCAGCACACAATTTCCTACAAATACAATCTTTGTTTTCTTTAAAAACAATATAAATCCAATTAATAGACTAACCGAACTAATCATGTTATTTATTAAATAATGCGATTTTAATTCTAAAAATTATAATTTTGGAAAAGTCCAGTGAAACTTACAATCAAAACTTATTTACTCTTATAGATCTTATGGAAATGTCATTTTAGCAGTCCACTGTGCAACATTTTTCCTACCATATATCCCTTATTAGTACTTCTTTTGTTCCCATCAAATTATATACTTATTTTATATTAGATAATCCTTTTGTATTGTTTTCTAAGACTCGCTTGGATTATTGATTTATTTTCGCACTACTTCTGTGTTGGGATGAAGCACACACACAACAATCAATAGCTTTTGGATTATATTCTATTTGATTTGCTATTCTTTACCCATAAAACATTTAATATTGGGAGTAAAATTGATATGGATGGGAATTATTGATGAACTGATACTCGGTTCTTCTCTGGTGGCAATGAAATCGAGATCCTTTCCTGGACCGACACGTAATGAAAATTAATTATGGCAGGCCTGGAAGAGGAGCGTCTCTAATTTCAATTTCTGGAGGCCCCAATTTAATTTGTCCAAAGTCTCGCTCTCTAGTGCCCAGAGTTTTATTGTCATTTTCAATTTGCTCCTCCATTAGGTCGTCGGTGTGCGAATTTTCGCCAGTCGAATCACATCACCATTTGGGCGTAAAAGCCTATTAGAGGCAACACACATAATCCCAGTTAATTGAAGTTAAAACATTGCCCCGACGATGAAATTGTTCCGGAAGTGATGGCCTCTAGTATTCGACCCTTCCTTCGCTCAGTCAGTCACTCATTTTGACACCCCCTTTTAACACCCTCACCTCACACCTTAACCCAGTCTCATCTAATCCGGGAAGACGAGAAAGTTTTTTGAAATATTATTTGAAAGAAATGTTGAAAGAGTATTTATTCGAAAGAATTTTCATAGAATTAAATTAAGAAATCTAATTACAGTTTTGATTGTTTTTATTGTATGTACAATATAAACTATATAATATTTTTAATAATTAACATTTGTTTCTGTTGTTTAAATTGGTAATATTAAATTAATATTTTTATATCAAACAGAATAATAAAAAACTATAAATGTCAATTTTAGGTCACTTTAGGTCACTTTGTAATAACATTTTAAAAATTGTATTCTAATTTACTGCCTTCAAAAGCAGAAATTATAATATTTGTTTTGAATATTTTGATAATAATTTTAAATATACCGTAGAAAACGCTTAATATGGCTCTGCTTATAGTGACCACCCGCTTATTATGATGATTTCAAAAGCGAAGTTTGTTTTACTTAGAAAAGGGCATTACAAATTAGACGGATATAATGATACGCTAATAATGGCCATTCGGTTAGTAAGACTTAATTTAAAGAAAATGAGACCGGTCATAATGATTGCCATGTTTTTGTTTATGATTTTGGAAAAAGATAAAAAAAATTACATAATATAGGTACATGTAGACATCATATAAAACATTTCTTTTTTCTTTTCAAATTGCTCGTATTTGTATATATCAGTTGTTTATTTTCTTCAATATGCATTGTATGACGTTCGGTTAGTATGACGTATTTTTCATTTTTTAAAAATATTTTAGGATGGGACTTATGATATACATACATACATATTGTGACGAGCTAAGGTTAATTAACAAAGAGGTCGCGCCGATTTTCTTTTGAGAGGCTGTGGGGTTCGTTTGAGTTAGTCTAGTTCAAAATGATAACATTACACATTTATTGTGTTGGCTTTACTCTTAACTTTAAGACATTTACAACATTAGTTTATTTTTGTAAAGGAAAAACCAAAAAACTAACTTTTGCTATTATTTCCACATTTCGGTTCTAATCAACTTTCTATAATCATTTTAACACAAAATAATATTATTACAGATACTAAGTACACGTCCTTAATTACTTTAAAAGTCTTTTTTCACTCAATTTAAAGTAATTTTCTTCAATCACACAAACCTAAAAAAATGTTTGACATTTCGGAGATGAATTCATCAACGAAATGTCAAGCCACAGTCGATTAGTTATTGTTATTGTGAACAAATAATCGGCATTACTTTTTCTGTGTTGAGCGACTTTTTGAAAACCAATGACAGTATTTGTAGTACAAATTGTGTCCATCTTAAAATATAGTTCTTCAGCATTTCCCTAACCTAAAAAAATATCAACATCAAATTGTCCTCGTGCGTTTAATTTACATGGACACACACGGACCTTTTGACTATATTGTTTAAATCTCTTTTGAGAAACCATTAGGATTTCAGATCGATGTGATTGAGAAAATTTGTGAATGAAAGAGTAACTAACTGAATTTTCTGAACTGTAATTATATACTTGTATAGAGCAGAGATAATAAGCATTTACACTTATAGTATAAAATATAAAAACTATAACCCTAATCATGGTTTGAAACATATGTTAGTTATTTTTATTCAATGTTATGCTTCGAGTTTTCAAATCAATTCTAATTATGATGAATATTTGAAAAGGAATTAATTGAAAGTATAGTATATTGTAGTGAATTGATCAAATACTGCCTTAAACTTCTCTGCATTAAAGTTTTTAATTAAATTACTTATACTCTCGAAATCGTAGAAATTCCTTATTTGATCAAATAGAGAACCAGGAATTTTTAAAAGCTTTATTCTAAATTGAATTCATTAAATAGACAGAGAGTAGAAAAACTAAAAATTTCAATAGTTTATACCTGAGAACATATTTAGAAAGTTATGTAATACAAATAATATATTTAAAACTGAAATAACCAAATGATTTTTAACCTAATTTTTAAGATGAATTGCTCTTCGACCTAATTTCTGATAAGTAATCGGGAAGTGAAGGAAAGTAGACAGCCGAAATGATGATGGGCCAAACGCCACGAAGCCAATAATCCGAAAGTTTTTTAATTCCCTCACCGAAAAACCTAGAGCTGTCATTAACAAATTGAACAAACGTGAGCCAAGAAAAGGGAGAGAGCATTACAAGAGGAGAACAGAACAGCTTTCGAGCTCCAATCTCAGTGCTTAGTTAAAGGGGCTTCCCTTGAGACCTAATTGAACTGGAAAATCTGCTTTAATTACCTCTTATTTCATTAGAGCTCAACCCATTATTAGAGAGAATATTCGATTATTTCGTCCCAGGTTTGTAGTTCATCATTGAAACTGACGTATCACAGTTAGTTTTGTATCAGATTAGTGATAAGTATTTATGACTTGATTTACAAGAATTATTTTGATTTAATCTGGAGATGAACATTAAAACATAAGTGTGTCTTTAAAATGTTCAGAAATCAACATTTAGTAAACTTGAATAAATTTAAATAAAGATTTATAGTTATTTAAACAACTTATAGAAAAAATGAACCATAATTGAACTCGAGTAAAGTTCTAGAATACGAATGAAATGAGTTCTCCAGTAGATACGAGTGTTTAATTATATGTTTTTCCAACTTGTTTTTTTACAAGATTTTATACAATTCGCATATTTATTAGCTATTTTTATTATATGAAGTAATGAATAAGAAGACAACCCAGTACTAAATTAAGGTCTAAAACATACAATTAAGGGAAGTACTTGTCAAGCGAATAGAATCTTTGGTCTCAATGTTTAAAAATATCACGACAACCATGCACTGTGTCACTGACACGTCGGTGATAGCACTTATCATTTAAACCACATTAAAAAGCCATAATCAACATTGAAGAAGAACTTTACTTTTTGCCATTTATTTAATAAAAAAAAATTGATTAAGTATAATTCAATACCCGCAGACAATTACAAATCGTGTACATACACGAAATAAGTACTTTGTACCAAAATTCAACTACTTAAAAACATAATTTTTAATCTTAGTAGCGTAGAACGAAAATATATTTTGACGTTTTTCATGTTTCTATAATAAAGTAGACCATGATTTGTCTACTTTATTATTGAAACATGAAACATAAAATTTTTGTCTCGCTCACATTGTTTTCATTTCTTTTTCTAATTCTAAGAGAAAATGTAGAAAGCAATATCTTGCTTGTCTTTTTTTTACTTAGGAAATATTAATGGATTGTTTTAAATTTAAAAAGACCGTAAACAGTTGATTTATTACTAATTTAAATTTAAACCATCCGGTAAAACAGTTAAAAACACACACATACATCCGCAAATACAGTTAAACTCCACATAACAAAACTGATGTACATATAAAATTGATTGATTTCTTTCACGGAGGTCACACATTAATAATAAAGAAACGCACGCGTGCTTTAAAGAATTCTTTAAAGCACTTTTGCTATGATAACGACTTTGACAGAACAAATTTGAGTGTCATAATATCAATTTTATGCTACAAAAATGCATAAAACAATATATAGAGGAAACATTGGCTACTAAAATGTAAACATTTTTAAACAGTATTAACAATAACAGTATTTAATACTGTTATTGTTAAAGTTCGATAAATTCCAATAGGGCATCGAGTTGGTAAGTTTTCTTAAATAGCTTTTCGGATTCAAGGATAAATCAATATGGTAATCAGGAAGCAATTTAATATTTCCACATTCTCGATATAATTCGTTTCCAAGAATTGTTATGCCATATAAACTTAAACTTCTTAAGGGAAGGCTTAGGGGTAGAGTAATAAAAACTGACATGATTTCAAATATGTAAATACAGCATAAGAAGGCAAAGTCTGCTCCACTTTCTAAAGCAGATCAAATCCGCCGAAGTGGAAACATATTTGAAATAACCCCACATACAAATACAGAAACATTACAAGGATTTGAATTAGTCTAAGGGGATGTTAATAATTCTGAGAGTTCGCGGAAAAAAGGATTACATTTTGCCATTCGTTTTATTTTATAAATTTTATTGATTTCGATTTTGGAAAATTATAAGTTCGCTAAATCGAAATATTTACAATTAATCTCCTTTTTCTTCGACGACATATCAATTTAAACCAGTCTAGGACTAACCATTTGATTTACGTAATCAAAGTTCTTCTAATGCTCTTTCCGTTCATTTGAAAATCTTTTACAATTGACAATTGAATATCAAATCTACGACACATTATTTGTTATGATGCGATTAGCACCATGTACTGATGGTGCTATATAATACCTATGTATTGACGGGTTTTTCCACCGCATCTGAAAACACATACTACGAAGAAGACCATCCCTTTCATAACTTTCATCTGTATCCATTAATTAAATATCAGCAAATTACTAGTATTGTAAAAACGATCCGGTTTATCTTTTCGATTCTATGCACTCCATTCAGTCTTTGTAAACCTGTCAAATTCGAACAAATAGTATTAATGATACTAGTTGTTCGACTGTTGAGGCCGGGGATATTATTTTTTGAAAATGTAGTTTTGGTTTTATTAGTGAAAATAAGTAATGAATTTCGAAAGAAAAAAATTACGGTCCGATGAGTGCTCGAACCTAGGTCCGCTACCCACTACCAAAACCATGCGGTAATTCGAACTCGTCGGCGTTCAACTCTTGACAATTCGAAGTTGCATAACATACTGGTTGTTTCAGCAAAAAAAGCTATTGAGCAGCAGTAATAGAACCACAAGTTAATTCGATGTCTTTAAAGAGTTCCTCGGAGGTTCGAATTATCGGGAGTCGACTGCTTTCCATTTCTACAAACAAATCTTATATCTCAACACTATTTTCTGAAAAATTATCTGTCTCCCCTCTTTGAAATTCATTTTGCGAGGGAAACAAGATTTAATTCGGAATTAGATAAAACCCTTTTGATCTGAATTTGAATTGTGTCGAATTGGGAATGCCGATGTCGGTTCAAGGCCGAGACTGGATTTGCGAATAAACATCTGTTTATTTGTTTGGTTCGGATCGAGATTTGTTTGGACATGAAAATCCTGCGACTCAATTGGCCGTAAAGGTCGTTTCGGCTCAAAAACATCGCATCAATTTGGGACTGTGATTGTTTTGGGCGACGAGTCGTCTTTTGTTTTTATTTTTGCACAATCAAATGAGCAGAGCAATGGATCAAGGACGGAATCGATTAGGACCGGAAGCAAATTAGGACCGATTTTGGGCTACATTTGCTTTGACAAATTGGCAAGGATCTATAAATGGAATAAATTATTTTACGATAGACACAATATTTCATCTTTAATTTAAGCTAGACTGGTTTTCTTTAAAACATAAAAATTTTGAATATTACGTATTTATTTTATTTTTTTGTAAATATCAGTAAGAAATATAAATAAGGTTTATGAAATAACATTTGCAGCTTTGAGTTTTAATTGTATATGTTATATTTTTAATGAATTTTCATAAATGTGATTTTTATAAAATAATTAATATTTGCTTTCTTGTCCGCTATAAATCGAAAAGGTTTCAAGTTATTTAAAACAAAATCAAAATATATATGTGGCTGAAACCACAATATAGTCAAAATGGAATTTCTGTCCAGTTTCCTATCCAAGTAAAAGTTCACTTTTCTCCATAAAGATCGTTTGTTTGATGTTATCGGAAACTAAAGACTAAGAATTACATTAGTTGAAGTTATTTATGTGTCTTATAATCTACGTATATTAGTGATTTCACTTTTATTTTGACTTAAACTTATTTTTTTGCAATCCCGTATCGAAACAAAAGCTTTTCGATATCCATTTGAGTTTTGTAATGTTTCACTTTATGGCACTCAGTGAAAACTTTGAATTTTTATTTCACTATTGAAAAAAATGTCATAAACTATCCAACAAATTTGTCTTAAAGTCAAAGTTTGGTCGCCATTGTTGCCCTTAAACTACACAAAATATTAGTCTNAAATATTGTTTTTGCACTCCCGTATCGAAACATACACTTTTCTCAAAACCCATTTGAGTTTCGTAATGTTTCACTTTATAATCAGTGAAAATTTTGAATTTTTATTTCAAATTTGTCTTAAAGTCAAAGTTTGGTCGCCATTGTTGCCCTTAAACTACACAAAATATTAGTCTCGGCTATGCCATAGCCCCGTGATTATGTTGGAAATTAATTAACGTTTCCTGCTTTTAAATTTTAATATTTACCGTTTCAACAACCGTATTATTTGGCAATTTTTGTTCGATTTAGGCATATTACATAGATATTAGAGATAAATCTGCTTACCTGTAATGTAAGTAAATTATAGTTATTGCCTTCTTTTGCATTAAATGAAAATTTATTTAAAATAAATTAAAGCAAACAAATGTTCCATGCAATAATATAATAAGCATTTGCTTTATGACCTAGAAGTTAAGAGGAAAAAAACTGTATTAGTTTAAATTCAAACTGTTAACGGTAACTTTAAGAAAATAACAATTTTCATTTTAAGAACTAAATTTGGGGATTATAAATATATTTTTATTTGTAAACTCAGAGTATGTTATGGTTCTCGCTATTTTACTTTAGATTTTCTTTTGAAAAGATTAATTACAAATATTTTTTAAAATAAAAATCGTTTAAATAGCGTTAGCCATCCTCCCCATACAATTTAAGATTTCACTTGAAACATTTGTGAAACATGTCAATTTCTAAATTTTCTTTCTAAATAATGAAACTTAATGTGTGCATTAAAATTTCAGTACTCATGAGTGGAGTGCAAAGCTTGGGTGTAAATTCAACTGTTTTTAATGAGTGAAACCATTGTGAAACATTCGAACCGAAGTCGAGTGTTTCATCGATACTTCAATACTTTATTTTAATTCGAACCTTTTTATACTACTTTTTTAATTTTCGAAATTAGGGTTTTAAAAAGTTTCAATGTCAGCCTTCTATGACATTGCAACCCAAAGTTCTGGATATATTTCGTATTGTTTAACCACTTATCAATTGTTAAAGTAATGCTCTATACCGGAGAAAGGCGGTAGGGTTATCACGCTGACCTATGGGAATTGAACAGTCCAAGTATTTGCAAATCTGGTATGACCCAAAGTTGTAAGCTGGTAAGAGATACTGTGAGTAAATTTGAAGTTCTTGGTCTTCTGGGTTCCAGAGAAATCAATGATAAACGGGTGTGGTTATAGCTTTACTTTAAAGTGTGTAAATGTAAATAAACATATTAATTTTAGAAATGTTAATAGATTATCCATCAGAGTTTTTTTTCATCTGTTTTTTATATAAAAATTTAGAAATATGAATTAATACTGGAAATTGCTTTAACATATTGCACTTTGTTTTGATATAATTTAATTGTATGCTGCAAATGTGAAAACTGAATTATTTATGAAACTTCGAAGAAAAAAATCACTCTGGTTTAATTTTGTTGAATTCAATTAAAAAAGAGCACGAGCGCTTGAAATTTTTGGGAAAATGTCGTCCGTTTGACGGGAGCTCTGCTGATGGAATTGTGTCGCCCTGGGCAACAAACTTTTTCATTACAGTGGCCTGGCCAGGAGCAGAGGTATGTGATGGCTAAAAGCCCAGCCCGACTGACGATTGAAAAGTTTCGCAAAGTGTAAGCAGGTTCTGCAGTATCTTTTCGCCACAATCAGCAGCAGCAACAGAAAAGCGAAACAAAGCGAGAGTGCTTTATTTATTCAGACAATTAGTGTTTTGTTCCGCTATTAAAGTACCTATACACCAACATTCCCAAACCAGACAATTGCTCCCATCCATGCCCTTTCCACTCTCCACTTTAATAGGATTGCCAAACACACTTTTATTATTTTTTGAAATATGAAAAATCATAGATTATTTTATAACTTAAAGTTATGTATATATTTTAAAATAAATATTATTTGTGAGAAGTTTTATAGTTTTAATAGATTTAATTAATATTTTGCATTTCGAACTTCTCGCTGTTTACCAGTATAGGAAGATTATTTTTTTCAAAAATATGTGAATAACATTTTTATGCAATTCCGTGTCGAAAATTTGACTTTTTTTTAATGCAAATTGGTTCTGTTACGGTTTACTTTCCTGCGCGGAGTGCTGAAATATTTCAAAATTTGCAAACAAGCAAATTGTCACCAGTTGGTCATAACCCAATCTAAAAAATTTCAATAAAGTTTATTAGAGTGAGATGGGAATGTTTCTATTACTCTTCAATCAATTCAAATTTATTTAAGTGGTGGTTCTGGTAAGACTGTGTCTTACTTTTTCCACAATTTAAAAAAAAACGTTGCGAACGGTTTTATCAGTAATTGTCGATTAACTGGTATTTTTTCAGAATTAAACAAAATAGCATTAAATTCACATTTGAAATCGGTTATAGTCTGCATTTCACCACTTGTATCGAAATAAACTACAGTGGACGCCGCTTAAAAGGGCCAATCGGTTAATAAGGCCAAATTATTCCGGTCCCAGAGTGAACCTAATAAGCGGCCTCTACTGTATTTTGCATTCCTGAATCTAAAGGTTAGCTCTTCAACATCAATTTATCGCAATAGTATAAATAAATAGTTATTTGTGGTACAGAAGTACAAAATGACCCGAGCCGGACACTATTTCTTTTACATTTTTCTCAAAAATTCACGTAAAACTATTTTTAAAAAACTAACCAGTTATAGCGGTCTCTATTTGAAAGGACGTGGACGTGGAGTAAAAATTGTACATATTTTATCCAAAATAACGCCGAAAATTGGATTATGAAACAAACTTATTCGTAGATTTATGACTTTCGTATTTTCACTAAAGAAATAAAAATTCAAAATTATTACTAATTTAAAAAAGTCACGCATTATGAAACTCTAAACGATGTCGAAAAGTTAACCTTTCGATACAAAAGTGCATAATAGTTATTTATACAACACGGTGGATAAGATAAGGCATTATCAAACACAAGGGTTGTTTTAGCGAGTGCCTTAAAAAGGCCCCAGTGTTTCATAATGCTTATCGACCGTGGTTTATACAAAATTTTATGCATTTTAAATAAAAGAAAAATTAAAAATGAATATTCATTTTCTTAAAATCAAATTTAATTTTTTTTAAAATTTTGTTTTCTCCCTCATATTAGATAGATAGATAGATAATAATTTATTCAGGTAAGAAATGTGTATTACAATATATTGTTTACAGAAAATATTAATAAATGAGCTACCTAATTGGTTTTGCTAACATAGTTTGGGAGGTTTAGATTTAGTTGATATTTGTTATTAAAAGTTGTTTTGATAAAGGATTATGTGGTAATTATTTGTTTTGTTACATTATGAATTGAGAAAAAAAAAGTAATTAGAAAAAAGAATGAGACTAAAAGAACTATTTACATATTTACATTTTTAGTTGGCAAATTAATGATTAGATCATTGTCTACCGTTCTACATTTTTCTAGAAATTTCGATGATCTTTCACAAATTTTGTCTTTAATAAACCCGTCTTCCTCATATTGTTTTTCTTTACTTATCTAATTTCATGGGAATATGGGAATGCTATATACAGAAAATATCACTTTGATTTTCAATTAATACGTTAAATTTAAATTTATACAATTCGTGGTGTTGTGTTTGCAAGAGAAATCCGATATGTGCATCTCTTTTACAATGT
The DNA here is from genome assembly GCA_001014945.1 of Clogmia albipunctata. NCBI lineage: Eukaryota > Metazoa > Arthropoda > Insecta > Diptera > Psychodidae > Clogmia > Clogmia albipunctata. Next base: position 7,739 of record JXOV01007782.1, on the reverse strand, counting down.
TTAATTTAGGCCTTCCATCTGACCGTGCTTTAGGAATGTTTTAATAGCGAATTTACCAAAGTAATAAATCTTCTTTGACTATAATAAAGTGCTTATGTAAATCCTAATTTCTCTTATTTTCATTCCAGCCTCCTGGTCTTTATCGTTAATTAATGGAAACGTGGAATTTATTCAACAATTATTTAAAACACAAACACCACTGATATCGACTTGGCTTGGGGAAAAGTTTTTTTTGTGTTTTATTCGTTTGTTGGTTCTTTCGCTGGAATGGAGTCAGGGAATGGGGGAATTAAATCCTGGAACATTGGCTGAGCTCCCATTCATTATGATGCCGTTTTCATTTCGATCTAATGAAACAAATAATTGGGACAATAAAAGAGAAATTTTCCCTATAAATTCACTCGAAATTTCCGTGTCGGTGGTTTGCCTGGAATTGGCTAATTTTAGCCCAGGTGAAATGGCACACGTTCTGTTTTTGTTGTTGCTGGGAGAAAGTTTCGATTGCCGAAAGTACATTAGATTGGAAAAGGAAATCGAATTAAGCTAGGATGAGGACAGCACTGGACTGGGGGGGGGTGGGGAAAGAGGAGAGATCGAGGGAAAGTGACGACAATTTTATCTTTTCATGCGAGAATCATTTATCTGACCTATCAAGTGCTAATTTTGTTTGTTTTCGGTCTTCATCCAGAAACCCATTATTTCAACCTTAAAGAAGAGAGAGAATTCTATTAAACGCCCATGTCACTGATATATTTCTTCCTTTTTTCCGATCAATTCGAACAAGCCAATGATTCTCGCTTTGTGGGCAATAACAATTGAATTTTATCGAAAATTGGAAAACAATTTAGATTGGGATTTGTTGAGATACATTTTTAAAATTTAATTTTGAGGAATTAAGTTATGTTCTTTCTAAAATTTTAATTAAAATTTAAAGGAATCCAATTACAAAGTACTTCAAATTAAATTGAAGATTTTCTAATTATTTGATTTTGAAACTTATTTGAGCCAACTAAATGGAAAATATCAATTTGATGTCTTACTAAACTACGAGAAAAAATTAGAAACAGATCTGATAAATCCAACAGAACTTAATTCTTTAAATAAATAATCATATAACTTATTAATTACCTTAAATGAATTTATATTATAAATTTTTGTAACGTAATAACGAGATAATGTTAATAGTATTTCTTTTATCAAAGTCCGTTTTTTAACTCAAATGCTTAAAAGGACTCTCTAAAGCATGTATGAGTAACACGCGGCCCACCGCATATTTCTAAAAAGAATTCGGTTTATATTAATAAGAGTATTACGAAAAAACAGAATCTATTTTTTTTTAAAAACTGTAAGGAAATTCGTTTTTATGCTCTTACCTTGTATGATTTTTTTAGTTATACAAACACTTTGTAAATTATTAAGAATTGTTTCTTAATGTGAGGCCCACCAAAAAAATTTAAAAGGAAAGTGTGGCCCGCGGATTTAATGTCTTGCTCACCCCTGCCTTAAAGCACTAGTGCTTTTTCTTTATTATTATTATTTAATATTAAAAAACATACTCGTGTATGGGCGTCAGCTTGGTAATAGCAGGTGTTTTGACTGTTTTATCGAATATGTAGGTATATTTGAATTTAAACCATCCGCTAACAGTTTATAACTCCTATGCGCAAGCACGAGATACAAGATATCGTTTTATCTATCAAACCGTAGAATGAGGAAATGAAACAGAAAACATTGAGAAATGGAGTTTGAAATTTAAAAATTTAAATATAATAAAAAGATTTTTTAGAATTTTGTTGAAATTTATTTTAAAATAAGATCTTGTATGAAACATGGACGATAACCATTATTAAACAAAAGCACTACGTTCGTGGGTTTATAGAATCCTAGTGTTTAATAACGCCTAATGTTATTGACCTAGTTACATACTTCAGATGTCGGAGATTCAATGCAGAGAGAATCTTCAATAGGGGTAGTCGAGCCTGAAGGTTTGGCCGACTTCATATTGTCCAACCCACAGAATTGGGGTAAAATGGACAATCTCGTGCGAGTCATAATGATGACCAAGGTATAGGGATGGTTCAACGATTGTTTTTCAAATGATGGAATCAAAAGTTGATGGGCATTGTGTGAAGTTATACCAAAATGACGGTCCCACCCTATACCCAAGCTCAGTAAGAAATCGGGTTTTTTGGTGGGTTAGAGCTCCACCCGTCCCTACAGCGCCACGGCTAGAGTTTTTGACGATTTCTTACTTAACCCCGAATCGAGTTACATAAATAACTACATATTAAAATTATTTTTAAAAAAACAGAAATACGGATCATACTCTCCAAATTGGACTGACAAAAATTCAAATTGCAGATAATTATCCTTCACATTGCAAAGACTTCAGATTGTAGAACTTAAAATTCTCAAATTCCAATGCAATTTTTTCAGAGAACAATGCCTAAAGGTGTAGAAACTTTACTGGATAATAAAATTTTACTTTACAAGAAATATAGTAGATAATTATAGCTTGAGAATTGACCACAGTAATATTTAACTGCGAATGTGAATCATGTGAATCAACCCTTAGATTTCCTTGCATTAAAATTATTTCTCAATTCATATAGTTTCATTATTACATTGTCATTATATAGTATAGGGTCAAGTCAAGATGCAATGTCATTGTACACTACGACTGAATGGGTTGGAAACTTTCAAGAGAGGAATCAGATTTAAGGCGGTCCAAAAATTCGTATTGTGAGGAACATCTTTTGAAATATTTAAACTGTTTTTATTTTGGCAATGGAGGGCAATAATATCAATTTAAATTTGTAGGACGAGTATTTAATTTTGAAAAATTGTGAATGCTATGAGAAATGTGTAGAATTTCATACATTTTTATTAAATTGTTGAGTTTCAATTGAAAAGGACTTTTTATACACATTTTTTTAAGTTTATTCCTGTATATCAAACTATTTTCTTAATTAATTACTAAGAGACATATGAGTTTTATTCATAAGATAGGTAAAGTCCAGTTTGTCCAGCTTAATCCCGGAAGAAGAAGAAAAGACAACAGAAGAAGGGACATTTGCTCGACAAAGAGAATGTGTTTGAAATAAAATTCGGTTTGATCTTTAATTTATGCGGAAGCTATTCCTGCAGGTATGTTTATGTGTGTTTAGCATGTGTTTCATCCTGGCCGAGAAAGGCGAACGAGGAAAGGAGCAAAGCCAGGAATTTGTACGGGGCATTAAATAAATCCTTCGCATAGTTTGGACAAAATGTTGCTCGGAAAATATTTGTGTGCCAAAATAAAGTACGAAAAACCCGAAATGTTGAAATTTGCAGTTGTTGACATTTCTCTCGGCAAAGGGGGATTTATGCTTATACATTTTATATACATACATACAGGGGAAGATAAGAGAATAATGGCCCTTCGCACCGTGACACTTTGATATTTTTTTAAATGTATGCAAATCGTTGTTGGTCATCATAAATTGTTTCTGCCCAAGAGTTCATAACCGTAAAACATTTGAATTATTTTATCAAGACTATAGTATCCCCATATTGGTGAGGGGATTAAGTTTTCTACTTTATTAGGTTTTGCGGAAATTTAATTGAAATTTATTTACCAAATACAAAAAGATGAAAATGATATACCGTGTGGGTCAAAGAATTTAAACAGTATTCTTTTTTATTCATTTGAATGAACTAGAATGGAGTGTTATATAATAACTTTATCATATTTGTGTTTCAAAATAAGTATTTTTCTTATGGAATAATTTAAAAACTGTTTAGAATTAAAGGAAGTTAAAAACAACTGTGTTAAAATAAAACCATATAAAAAAGGGTAAATAGGATTATAATTAATAAAGTAATGAATTTTTTTTATTGGTTTAACTATCAATTGAAAAATTACACAAATATGTTAATACTTAACATATTTAGCCACAATAATACGAAAAAATTGCAATTTAAGTTATTCAGCTACTAGTCTTTGAAACTGACTGTCAAATATTTTATGCATTTTTGTTGAGTAAATTTTATATTATGTTATTCAAATTTGTTCTGTCAAAATCGTTATCATAGAACAAGTGCTTTATTAATATTCATATTATTATTATAATTATTATTAATATTTATAATTAATGTGTGACCACCGTAAACACAATTCATCAATTTATATTAAATAATACTTTGATACTGGGGGTTCTACTATTAAATATTGATCAATTTTGACAGATATAGACAAACTTTGACGAATATTGACGATTATTGACGAAAATTTGGCGAACATTAAGCGACACTCTCAGGTTACAGTTATGTATTTTCAAATTTAATATTTCTGTTTCGAATCAACATTTTGTTTTGAAATAGAATGAAAACTATTACCCAAATAGTAGAATTTGTGCCAAAGCAATCCAAAGTGATTACAAAAAAATTTTCTCAGAATTTATTGATCGGTGGCTCGAAATTAAAGTTTAACAAAATTGCAAAACTGTTACACTGGTTTATTTGAATTTATTTTTAATTTAGGAATGTTCTGTCATTTTGCCACATTACGCATTGAGCAACAAAGCAAGGTATAGTGTGTGGAACAGAGAAACATATGTTTCTATAAAATTTTAAAGAAATTTTAAGATTTTGTGCTAATTTATATAAAATTTCATAAAATTTTGTATAAAACACGGTCGATAAGCATTATTTAACACTAGGGCCTTATTTAAAGCATGCTCGTGGCTTTAAAGAGCCCTTGGGTTTAAAAATGCGTTATTCTATCGACCTTGTTTATAAATAACTATTATTGAACATAAAAGGCAATAAACTCCACTTTTCTTTTTTTAACAGCACTCACTATCATTTATAAAGAGTTTCTTTCGTATCTAGTTATTAGACATTTTAATTGATTTAAAATATTTCAATAATAATGTGAGTACATTTGGTTATGACAGCAATATGTAATTTTCATTAAATTGGTGACTCTTTGCAAGTTTTGAATTATTTCAGCACTCCGTGCAGAAAAGTAAACTGTTACAGTACTAATTTGGTTTAAAAAAGGTTACTTGTCGATACGGAATTGCAAAAATTTAGAAAGTGTGCTAGATGTGCTTCGCATTCATTTATATATGATAACTTTTTAATAAAATGGTAAATAAATTGAGTACATAATTTTAAAAGATTTATTTTGGTGTGTGTTTTTAAGTACATACTACATACCAATTTGTTAAGAGCTGATTAAAATTAAATTAAACTGTAGATCACTTTTTTGTTGAAAGTGAAAGGCAAATATAATGCCAGCACTTTTTTAAAGTTATTTTCTTACAAATTTTTTAAAAATTTTCCTAGTTTTTGATTAGTCTACGTACTTTTTGTGTAATGTTTAATAATAATTATGTCGAAATTCGTTTTAAATTTATATTTTAGATAAAGATCCATCATTTAGGAACTTCGCTTTACTAGGTTTTATTTAATCTTTTTCATAACAAAGTGTGACTGATAATAATTCATCAATTTCTTTAGAACTACTCAAATGGAAAAAACGCCCTCAACTTTATTTCCCCCGTCCAATATGTATTTAAATTTTTTGTAGGTATATGATTTAGCATAAAAATCCAATGTATTCCTGAATTGAAAGGTGGTTTCTTTTACAATTTTATTAAATGATAAACCGAACAATTCAATAACAAAAAAGTGTATGTCGTAGGAGGAGATTATATTTGTATGTTTTTTGGGTGTATTTTTTGCATGTTTTACATACCTGCAAAAAGTGTGTGGCAGAGGATTCTTAATGGGAAAATGAACCCTTCGCTCATTCGGATTTCGTTTTTATCCGGAAGCTAAACCGTAAACACATTTTTACCTTTGGAATAAAGTTGCGAGAACGATAACAGCATCCTGATTATGTGGGTGCCATTGTTCAGGCTTCGGCTTTTTCGCGCTCCTTGTTTTCGCCAATATCGCAACAAAACACTGCGCCAAAATGAGCGTCGCTTTTTTGCCCTTCCTTGTGCGAAACTCTAATTTATTGTACATCGATTGGGCACGTAAATTGAATGCGAATCACTGTTTTGGAAATTATTTATCGACTCCCCATTCTAAAATATTAGCAGTTTATTCGCAACGATTTCCATTTTTTGATTTATCGCGCCAACTTGTGAACCTCTACTTCGCTATGTAAACTGCGGTAAATTTTCTTAAAATTGTAAATTTATGTTCATTTTCATCTGATTATTTACTGCTTAATTAATATAGACAGAGTCACTTAATTAAATGGTTAAAGATTGTCTCTTTTAAATTAAGATAATGTTTCGATAATTAATAATATCATAAATTTTAGAGTACTTACAAGTTTCAATTTTACGATAAAATTTGATTAACTTATTTGCAAAGTCTTAAGAGATAATTAAAGTTTTAATTTTTTGTGAGTTATTTACGTTTGTATTTGGATGGGATTGCAAATTCGAATAATATTTTCATTATTCGAAAAATAAAATTTCCATCAATTATTTGAATATTCGAATAATGCATTCGTAGTCATTTTTTTATTATCAATGTTATTATCTAAAACAAATCAGTATTTTAAAAGTCAACTTTTATAATAATCAAAGCATTTATTTTCATAATCGAATTTAATTGTTAAATATTTTAACCAAATGCAAATAAATAAAATTTTGCTTTCATTTTGATATTACCAAACCACAAATTATATTATATAACGCCCTATAGGCGTTAATAACAGTTATTTATACAACAATGTCAATAAGATAAGTCATAATTAAACACATGGGTTGTTTTAAGAAACGAGCGTAGCGAGTGCTTTAATGAAGGCCCAAGCTTATCGACTGTGTTTTATACAAAATGTTATGCATTATTAAATAAATTAACATAAAAATCTTAAAAAGATTTCATATTGCTGTAAAAAATATATTTTGATCTATTCCTGTGTAATGATTTTGCAATTTTATTAAACTTTAATTTCATAGCACTGAATTTAGAGAAACTTCATTGGTAATGGCTTTGGATATCTCTGGATACTTTTCAATGATACTTATGTTTCTATTTTATAACACATAATACCCCAGCCTCAACATTCGACTTCCACTACCATCGTCAATGCTATTCGTTTGACCAGACAGGTTTTAAAAGCTTGGGTGGAATACATAGGATCGAAAAGATAAACCTATTCTTTCTAATACTAGTAGCTTGCTGCCATTCATTGAAATTATACAGATAAAATCTGTAAAATGGATAGTCGTCTTCGTAGTAAGTGTGTTCTATTTCAGTGGCAAAAAATCTTTCAATAAATGCGCTCTTTTTTTAATCATCTGTCCATGGTGCTAATTACATCGTAACAAATAATAATTCTTAGACATGACCTTCAATTGTCAACTGTAAAAGATTGGGCAATAAATAGATAGGGCTTTTCAAAAACTATGATTAAAACCAATTTTTCGTAATTCACAGGTTTTTTCTAAAAAAATAATTCTTAATCTTCGAAATATTTTGTTTAAAGTTTGATTTTGCAATAATCTTTGGATCCACTAAAATTAGTCTGCTGAAAAAAAGAAGATATTTTGTGCATAATCAAAAATCTACTAATTACTTTGTTAACTGATTTAATAAATTGGAGTGTTTATCAATTTATTAACAAATTGCTACAAAAACAGTTTAAGTCCGAGAAGTTACGCAACTCAAATGTGTAAATTCAAAAAATTTAAAGAAATCAGTTAAAAATTGAAACAATATTTTTATTA